>LZPO01066348.1:131920-142300 GCA_001675575.1 Neotoma lepida | reverse complement strand
GACACGAAAGTGATCCAGCGATGAACTCTCTGCCTTCTAAGGTCGCAGCAGTGAGGATTTAGACGGCGAGAGGTGAACCCGGAACGCTCTCAGTCAAAAGGCAAGCGAAAGGGACAAGAGAGGGAAGTCACGTAGCTGCCTCGATTTTTCAAGGGGCTCAGGTGTTTTGCCATGCCCTTAAAAGGGGAGGTGCTGGCCACNTAGCTGAAGCCCAAATACCTATCCACTACACATTGCCACCTATTCTAAATCTATAATGTGTTTGCAGTTGTAGGAGGGATAGTTATGTTAGGCACAAATATGACTTAGTTAAATATATAATGCATTTGCAATTGTATGTGGGATAGTTATCATGATAGATATCACGTTAAGCATAATTATGACTTGGTTATTGTTTTCATTTGGAAATTAAGTATGGCATAAGGAGATATAATTATGTGTCAAGTTGACAAGGTATGGATTTATGATCCCTATTCTTGGTTTTCAACTTGACTACATCTGGAATTAACTAAAACTCAACTGACTAGATACACCTCTGGGGGGTTATTAAGTAAATCATTTGAAGTGGGAAGACCCACTTCTAATCCAGATCTTGAGGTGGGAAGATAAACCTTTAATCTGAACCACACCTTCTGCTGGCAGCTTATGTAAAGGACATGGAAGAAGAAGGCTCTCTCTCTCTTTTTGTTTGCTTGTTCTTGCCCCCTCTAACAAGTCTACTCCTTCACTTGGCATTAGAGCCTACTTCTTCAGGATTCTGGCATGTACTGAAGACCAGATGAGACATCCAGCCTCATGAACTGGACAACTATTGGATTCTTGGACCTTCTGTCGATAGGCAATCATTGTTGGATTAGCTGGATCACAATCTGTAAGCCACTCTAATAAATTCCCTTTATATATCTATGTTTATGTCTTTGTCTATGTATAGATATAGAGAGCAGAGATATGCAGATAGTTAGAAAAATAGATAGATAGGTAGATAAATTATAGATAGATTCATTCTATAAGTTCCATTACTATAGAACACCCTGACTAATAAAATATCTAAAGTAATGAGTTTCATTACGGCATTCCATATATGTCATTCATCCCTTTGCCCTGTTATGCTGTTAAAGGTTCAATTTGTCTGATATTCATATATCACTCTAGCAAGATTTTGATCCATGTTGTATAGTATGCAGGCATATATTTGCTATATAGTAGCAGCTTGGCAGTGCCCTAAATTATGACCATGTAAAATGACAAGCTTTGTTAATAAATATTATGCATTATCATTATTCCATTGGCCTCAATTTCTCTCCAACTTTTGGGCCCTCCCATTTAATAACATGGAAAAATATTGAAGTCAAGCCAATAGAGATTCTGAACACCTCTGAGGGACCAAGAGAAAGGAAGAGTGACATGCCTCTCACTTTAAACCAGAAGCTATTATGAATGNTGAAGCTTTGTGAGGACTGTGTGTCAAGCTCTGATGTGGCCTGGCCCCTTCTCACACAATCAGTCTGTTTCTGAGGTGGATTGGCTTCTCTCCTCACACCATCAGCTGAGTTGAGTTGTATATCAAAGGAAAAGTTCATCAAGGGTCCTTAAATTGAATCCCACTGAGAACACTAAAGAAAGTAAAATAAGAAAGCCTTTGTGTTAATGTGGAGAAAGCTTTAAGACCTGGATAGAAGCCCAAGTCATCTACACACCATCTGCTGAGACCAAATTTTAACCCAGAGAAGAGCTGTCACTTNCATCAACTTTGTGAAGGCAGAGAGGGGTAGAAGAGCTGTAGAAGGNAAGTCCAAAGCTAGCCAAATCTTGTTCATGTAGGTGGAGAAAGATGTCTCCATGGTGTGAAAGTGCAGGTGAGGAAGCTGGTGCTGGTGGAAGGTCAGTAAATTATCCAGACCAGTCCAGAAAGTGGGTGATGGTGAGTTAGCTCAACAGCAGATTTTCAATGTGGGAGAAACAGCCTTCTGTTGAACAAACTGCAGGGAGATGCCTGTAGGACTTCTGGGGTTGGAGAGAAGTCTCTGTCTTAAAGGCTTTGAGAAACATGCTCAGTCACTTGCTAGGAGCTCATGCAGCTGGTGAGTTAGGATTTCACGTCAATGCTCGTTTGCCATTCTAAAAAGCCCAGGACCCTTAGAATAACACCANNTCTCCTCTGTCTGTCTCTGTAAATGNAACANCCAGGCAGGGCAGGAGGAACATCTGTTCGCAGCATGGTTTGCTGAATATTTTAAGCCTATTGTGGAGATCTACAGCTCGGAGAAAAGATGCCTCACCCTGCAAATAAAAGATGTCTGTACATTGGCAATGTATTTGGTCACTCAGGAATTCTGGTGAAAGCATACACTTGTTCTGTGTGTGTTTACCAGACAACTTTTATTCAGCTGTGGATCTGACAATAACTTGAAATTTCAATTCTTACTCCTTGAGAAATAATGCATCTCATGAAGCAGATGCCATTAGTCTTCTGGCGGCCCTGGGCAGTGTAAACCAAAAATCGGGGAGGAACTGCCATTCTAGACACCACCAGAATGTTCGTGACTTGAGGGAGGAGGTAAATATCAGTGGGTATTTGTTCCCAGGTCCCTGGTTTATATTGAGATAGTCAAGACTTGACTGCTCTAAGTAAATGCAGACATGGTGGAAACAGCATGGGGACTAGCATTGGAACTGGGTCCTGAAACTTCAATTGCTTGGGTATGGCTGTCACCTAATGATGGAGCTTCAGTAGAGAAGTCGTTCCTGGCACAAGCTGGATATGGTGGCANATGCCTGCCATCCCATCACTAGGAAGGTGAAGGCTGGAGGATGGAGAGTTCAAAGTCAGCCTTGGATGAATGAGACTTTATCTCCAGGAGAACAAAATGATAAAAACAAAAACAGAGATGATAGAGACAAACAATCAAACTGGTTTCTTTAGAGAGAACCTACTTCTGACAAGGTGCTGTGAGCCTTTTAAAAATGATGCTGGGTGTGGAATATCACACAAATTTAGTTAATGGAACTTTGATGGCTTGAGTGGACTGAGTCTAATTTTGAGAAAGTTTGCTTTGGATAGAAACTCTATCAAACTGTACCCTGCTTTGTGTGAAATCCCTCTTGAATGAAAGAGGTGGTGCATAGGGCAGACTTCACTGTCTTGTTTTAAGAAGTTCTCATCACCATGGCAACCTCAGCAAACATCACCCTGATCAGCCAGGAGCTGTGAAAATCGACACAATAACTCTCCAGTAGCAAAACATTCTACCTCTCTGAACACCCAGATGCTTANTAGTGTTGCTTAAGCNTCAGACTGTTTTTCAATCAAGTCATGTGACTTTTCTATTCCCAATGCTTGTGCTNCCTAGTTTTTGTCAACTTGACAGAAACTACCATCACCTAGGAAGACGGACCCTCTACTGGGGAATTTCCTCTACCAGACTAGCCTGTGTGCAAGCCTATGAGACATTTTCTTGATTAATGATTGATATGAGAAGATCCAGCCTGATGTGAGCAGTGGCAATGCTGGGCAGGTAGGCTTGGGCTGTAAAAGCAAACTGAGGAAGCCATAATGAACAAACCAGTAAGCAGCATTCCTCTGTGGTCGCTGCTTCAGTTCCTGCCTCAAGTTCCTGTTCTGTTTTCCCTCTGTGATGGACTGTAAAATGCAAGCTGAAGTAAATCTGTTGCTTCCAACTTGCTTTTGATCATGGTGCTTGTCACAGCAATAGAGAAGAATACAATGTTCTTAGTAGACCACAGNGAGAAGTTTTATGTCTACCGTGTGTTGACATGTTTGCTTTACTGTGGTCTAGAACCAGACCTGCTGAGTGTCTTGCTATATCTGCATTTACTTTTCATTGTTTTGATTCTATTTGATGATTCTGCAACATTGAACTTTGAATAACTTTCCTGTAGTTAGAATTAGTTATTTTATATACATTCTGATTATTTCTGAGTTTCAATGGCCATAATTGGAACATTAAATTTAGCATAATTATCAGCATGTCTAGATTTGGGTCTACCACTATATTGTTTGTCTTTTTTTCTCNATATTTGCATTTTCTCTACTTCTTCCCTTTTGGTGCTGCTTAAAATTTTTTTAAATCTTCTAGTTTATCATCTACTAGGCTCTAAACTTTATCATGCTTTGTCATTTTAGCAGCAGTGTCTGTAATGATTGCAAAATAAACAATTGCCTTTATGCATTGTTGAACAAATATTTTACCACTTCGGGAATGATGTTCAAGGCCTTTTCCCCAGCATACATTTCTTTTAAGTTATAGTTTTTTACATATTACACATATCCATTGGACTATTACTATATTAATATATTAGAAAGTATTATAATTTTAATTTTAGTAGTCAAATACGTTTTTGAATGTTCGTAAGCGCAGAATGTGCTATATTTTCTCAGTGTTTGCTTTTTGTTATTGGTATCTAACTATCCTCATTTTACAATTGTGTTCTTTTCCAAAGGTCTTCTGTTAATGATTGCTTCAGAACCATAGGTTTCTGATTCTTCTTTTATCTGAGAATATCTTGCTTTATTCCTCAAGTANTTTTTTCCTGGACACAGAGTCTGATTTCACCATTCCTTCTTCCTCGTTCTCTGCTCTATGATTATGCTGAGAGATGAAAAGCCATTAATGTCTGTCTGCCCACAAATAATGTGTTGCTTTCCTTCGGTTATATTCTGCCTCTTGCTTTGTGTTTACTTTTCTGCGGTGTGATTAGGATACATTTTGACATGAATTTTAATGTGCTTATCCTGGATTGGATATCTTGTAATTATTGAAATTGTAGGGTATGTTTTCCATGCAATTAGAGAGTTTTCCATCATTTCCCTTCAAATTTAAAGTTTTATGACATTCATTTATTTGTGTGTGTGCACATACATGTGCCCCATGTCTGTGGATGAAATGTGATTAGGTTGCTTCCTGACTTCAAGGCTGGCCTTATGCCCCCATCAAAGGTAGCAGGAGTCAAGAAGAGACCTTGTACAGTTGCCTTTCAGCCTCTGAGCTCAACCTCACAGTGCTCAGGGATGGTCCTAACTGTCATCTCTGTGTGTAGACTGTGGGAACTGAACCGAGAGGGAGAATAGGAAGTGTGGCCAAACTATACAGCTCAAAGTCTGCCCCAGTGATGTATTCTTTAAGCAAGGCAGCATCTCATATATGTTCCATTCCTTCACAAACAGCATCACCAGCTGGGAAATCACATGTTCGANTACATGAGCCTGTGGGGAACAGTTCACATTTAAGCCACGACATTTGCCTGGCACACATAAAACCATGGATTCAGTCCAATGGGTGGCACACAACTGAATCCCAGCAGTCAGGAGGTGAAGGCAGGAGAATCAGAAGTTCAAGGCCATTCTCAAATGTATACCAAATTCAAGGTCAATCAAGGCTATATGTGACACCACCTCACGATATGCGCTCCCACCCAAGTTGCCGGAATCTATCTTCCGATAGACACTGAGCTAAGTCAGTGTCTCAAACACGGCACCATCTCTCATCTCATCTCTCATTGTAGAGGAGTTTATGCTCCCCTTGAGTTGAGATCAGTGACTCTAGATACAGCCATTGTGTCACTCTGTGGTATGGCTAGAGAGAGAGCAGAAGAGAAAAGAGAATGGGAAGAAAGCCATGGGTTCCTGCCCTCCTCCTTGTGTTGAACCCAGAAGCCTGTTCTGGGTCTCAGGGTGCATCTGCCAGCTAGATCTGGATGAATTCATGTGTGGGATATCATGGTGGGCAAGAGTGTGTCTGCCAGTTTCACTGCCAGTTGGGCGGTCACTCATTTCTGATTTGTCCCTCAGCCAGTTGCTGCCCTTTGTCAGCCTTCAGCAGTTACTGCATCTGTGCTGTCCGGGCGCTGTGGCTGTCTTTGTGGGAGATGGGTTAGCATGAGATTGCATTCTGACTGAGAACCCAAGCATCACCATGACCTTCCCCAGGTGCAATGACATGTTTCAACCCTTACGTCCGTTTATATGGGGCTCAGTTTCATCCCTCACATTTTAAAAATGACAAAAATAGTGGGCACACTCTGACCTACTCAGTGTTATGACCCACCAGCTTAGTAGAATTGTGGAGGGCTAGTGAGATGGCTCAGTAGGTAAAGGTGTCTGCATGAGTTCAATCCCTAAAAAGACTCTGACTACACAAAATTGTCCTCTGACCTCCACATGACACACTCATATCCCAACCCCCCAGTATAATGACTTGTAAAATGCTAAGGTCATAAGAGATGGCTCAGTGGGTAAAGGAACTTGCCAAGAATCCTGCAAGCTGAATTCGATCCCATTCAATTAGACTGGGTGCTCATGGGCTCCAGAGATCTGCCTGTCTCTTCCTCCCCAGTGCACTANTACACAACCTTTAATGTGAATGCTGGGGTTCTGAACTTTGGCCCCCATGCCTACCCAGCATGCTCTTTACCAATTCGAGCCATCTTCCCAGCCTAATAGATACCATTCTTAGGCATTAAAAATGTTACTGTCATTTATTCTTGTGTATTTTCTTTATGGGGTAGAAAAGCACCAAAGAGTTGTTTCATATATACTGCCAAAAAATTCAAATACTTAGACTCTTGGAGTCAAGTCATTAGAGTTGAAACAGGGTGTGTTTCAAATACGACTTGTACTACAGAGAATTTTATTTGCGTGTATGCCGCATCCCCCTCCAATTTGGGAAGTGTATATGAGTGCTACTGTGTGAGTACACACACACTTGCAGACACACTTATCAGAGACAGATAGTTGAGCAAAAGCCCAAGGGCCATTCCCAGACTCTAGTCGAGCAAAAGCCCAAGGGCCATTCCCAGACTCTAGTCGAGCAAAAGCCCAAGGGCCATTCCCAGACTCTAGTCGGCGTCACTTTCAAATTCACTGCCTGGGAGCCGACTTNAGCCCAGCTCTCTTCTTCGCCTGGATAGCGCCTCTGGAGATTCTCAGTCACTGTGATTCTGCGGGCTCATCTGCTTCAAAACTGCTCAGTAATGAAAGGCCTAGAGCCAAAGACCTCATTTCCTTTCCCCAGAGTCTTTGCAGATGGAAGTTAGGATTTCTATTCCACAAAGCAAAAGGGTACACTATCGGAACCACGGTAGCCACTTCCCCACTCAGCAAAGCAAATTCAAAATCTCATGTCCCCTGCTGCCGACCTGAATACAATGGCTCTGTTTTCCCAATACAGCTGTGTCTGTCCTCTGTGGCTGTGTTTAACTCACTGCAGGGCCGAGAGAGCACTTGTCCACATGGGAATAATGGCAGTCTGGTCCATTTCGAGACCCAGGAGTAAAGGGCCATGTAGAGATACTGGGGGAGGCTGTGGCAGCCAGCAGGAAGATTGGGATCTCTGCTGTTGGTCACTGACCTTATGCTAGCTTTCTTTTGCACAACCTATGGAAACAGCCGTAGTGATCTATAAATACTCGGTGGATGTTGTAAACGGGAACTGCGAAGCTAGCACATTATCCATGTGTATATAATTTCATATGGAAACCAGAGTAGATTGGATCAGAACCCAGTTCTCACCTTGGATCCTCATCACAAAGTTCAGAGTGTTTCCCACTCTCTCATCTGTTGTATGAGAAACTTCTGGGGTGGCACAACACATAATATCTACGTATCCTAGAAAGTGAACTGACCACAGACCAAATTAAGGTTGCACTAGTCCAGCTTGGTGAGTGAATGCATTTACTGGAGCTCCTCGCAGGAGTAAGGATGACTCAAAGGCTGACCCCAATACCAGTGATGACTCCCCAAAGCTAGAGACCTGGAACTCTTTGCATGACTTGGAGGCAGCTCCACAGATCGCTGAATCTCCTTTCCACAGATCTGCTGGTTTGTGTCTCCTCCACCAGCAGCTATTTTTGTCCGTGGAGGAGCCCTCTTAAATCCTGTAAGCTTCAGCATTCCCAGACATGTGAGGTCTCACGGGCCTTTTTCTTCCCTCCTGCAGTGGGTGTTTTAATTCAGAGGAAATTGTCACACAAAGGTATCATCTCTGTCCTTAAGTGATGTAGGGTAGTTTTTTTTTTTTAATTAGAATTTCTCTAATTTAAATCCTGGAAAATTCTGCATCAGAATCTCCTGGCCTGCCTGTTGTGGTGCAGGTCCCAGGAGGCTCCAATCCTAGGCCTTTCATTTCCATACCACTGGCGTTGGATTTTCACGTTGCATTTTCAACAAGCACTAGGTAATTTCCATGAAAAAAATAATGTTCATTGTAGTTTTTACTTTGAAATAATCTTTGAATTGCCAGTTGCAAAAATAACACAGAATTCTAGTGAGTCCTTCCCAGCATTCTTTTAATGTCAACATCTTATATAACCAAGCCTCAAAACCCAGGAGATTGACACTGGTCTCCTGCTGGCAGTCTTTATTATACACACACTTGGTCTGACTAGCATGATAGTGCCACGTTCCACACAGTGTTAGCTGAATCCTGCCTCTGCTCCAGTTTAGAAAATGGTACAAGTACACTTAAGCTCAGGTCACAATGACCAGATGATTAAATGCTGCTTGGAGAGAGTTAATTGGCCAACAACAAAATAGGAGGGGGCACAAATTGATCATTTTCTCTCAAACTCTCATTGATGTGGCTATGCACAAGCCTGTGTGAGCACAAGTGCACACGGAGGTCAGGGGCCAACATTTGATATCTTCCTCAGTTGCTTTCCCCCTTAATTACTAAAAAAAGATTTGATTTTATTTTCTGTGTATGAATACCACATGTGTGTGGGTGCTGGTGGAGACCAGAAGAGGGTGCTGGATTCCTGGGAACTGGAGTTACAGATAATTGTGAGCTGCCAGTGTGGGTACTGGGAACTGAGCTCCAGCCCTCTGAAAGACCAGTAATCACTCTTACCCTTTTTATTCGTCTCTCTAGTCACTTCCTTCTTATGTTTTGAGACAGAGTTCCTCTCTGGACCTCGAGTTAAAAGATTTACCTAGACTGACAGGCTCTCATGCCCCAGTGGTCTGCCTGTCTCCAGCTCCCCAGGACAGAGATTACAGGCATACAGCACAGTCCCAGCTTCTATATGGTCACTGAGGGTCAAACTCAGGTCTTCATGACTGTAGGACTGTAGGCTAACACTGAGGTGTATTGTCCTCAACCTCTCAGACTATTATTTTGATGGGGGAAATAAATTATCCCAGAGAAGAAGCATGAAAAGTGCTGGAAAGATTGAACTGGGCCATTCATTCTCCTCTAAGAGACCTTGTCACCTCCTCAAGTATCTCTGCCCCTTGTTAGATTTCTCTCCTCTGTCTCAAAGCAAGGATCATTAAAGGGTTAAAATAAACTTATAACCCCCCGTGATTCCTTTACAGTTACNCAGTGAANGGAACAAGAGAATCCTCATTTCCTACAAGTTGGGGATCAAAAACCAAGTCCTGGATGAGAAAAGGACTCATCCCAGGTCCCATGGCTGATGACACTCAGTGACATCCACACCTCTGCCATCTAACTCCTGAGTCAGTGCTGTTTCCCAGTGCACTACACGCCTCCAGCCCCGAACTGATGTGCTCAGTGCTAAAACGGATATTTTGTCTATTCAAATAGGACATTTGGAGGAGTGAATATTTATACACAGATTCAAATAGGCACCCAAATTGGAAAGCATTGTGAACCTGGCATATTTAGCTATAACAAGTGGAAGATGTGACTGGGGAATAGAATCAGTGTGATCCTCATTTGGCAGAAAGGACTCGATTTTCCTAAGGTTTGGGATTTTTAAAACTTCTTTTCCCTTTGGTATTTTTAAGTGAAAAATATTTATTTGTTTTTAGTTTATGTGTATTGGTGTCTTGCCTTCATGTATGTCTGTACATAATTTGCATATAGGGCCCACAGAGGCCAGAAGAGGACATAAATCCCCTGGGACTGGGGTTACAGATGTTTGTGAGCCACTGTGTAGGTGCTGGGAATCGAACCTGGGTTCTTTATAAGAACAGTTGGTACTCTTAACCACTGAGCCATCTTCCCAGCCCAGTTAACTTCTTTCAATTTAAGGTCAAGCCTTGTGTATTCTGAGGATGAAAAGGGCCACTCCTATGACATTTAGGGGAACTTGGTGCTTCTGAAAAACAAGTTTATTCCAGAGAGATCAAGTACAACTGCAGATTGACACACAGACATCACTCCATGCTGTATACAGGGAGGCAAGGGCCGCAGTCCATGTTTTATGATTAGAACTCAGGCCCATGAGAAAATTGCGGGTTTTTTCCTTTGTGTGTATATGCGTGTGTACAGTGTGCAAACCTGTTCATGTGTGCTCCTGTGTGCTTAGGTACATGGCAACCAGAGGGTAGTCATGGGTATTATTCCAATGGAGTAATCCACTTTTTTGATGCAGGGTTCCCTACTGGCCTAGAACTCA
>LZPO01066348.1:110722-131660 GCA_001675575.1 Neotoma lepida | reverse complement strand
GGGATTTAAGTCAAGACCTCATGCTTGTAGGGCTAGTACCTTACTGAACGAGCTATTTTCCTTAGTCTGGGGAAAAAATGTTTTTGATGTTGTTCCTCAGTCACACCAAAGAGAAAATGAGCAGATCAGAATGTGGGCAGATGCATCATAGTCAAGGTCTCTTATGGATGATGGACAGGGGAGGGGTCTCCTGGCCTGGGGACCATCTGTGTCCTTGGCGGGGCCGGGAAGCCTTTTCACAAAGAGGCGGCAACCTTCCCNGCACTGTTTGTGATTTTCAGGGTCTTTCTTCTACATTATTTCTGGGNGTGTCCGTTCATGAGACTTCACAAAAGCTCTGTTTGCACTTGGCAGTACCTTGACTATGTCATTCTGAGTCATTGNTGAAGACAAGTNCTCCTGCCCCCATCCTTTTCTCTCCCACCCTCTCCCTTCCTAGTTGTGTCTCTGTCAGTAGCCCTGTACTGACCTATGTATCTAGGAGTGGAATCAAGGTCTCAGATGACATAGATTTGGCAGAGTGGTTAGGTTCTTGGCTCAATACATGTAGAGTCTAAGTATGGGAGGCAAGCTTGGAAACTGGAAAATAAAATACAGGGTCAGTATCCCATCCAACCTACTGGTGGGTGTATCCACAGTCCTCATATACACAAGGGTTGCCTGCCTNTAGGGTTTTCTTCTAATGGGAATAAAAGTGCACACACTCAGGAGGTGTCTTTGAGTCTTTGTTTTGAGGGGTACCAGGGATGGTAAGACATTGTTAATTGGCTTACTCACTCCCCAAACCCAACCTTATGGGTGTTTATTGCCCACCTTTCACAGTGCTGGTCCTCAGAGTTATCTTCAATTGGAAGCACACNACACCTGGAAGATGCTCTTCCATCCTGCTTCTGCTCCATCTTTCCAAGCCAGGACCATCACCATACNCACTCACGGCCCCAGAACCTCTCAGCTGGAGCTTCTCAGANNGGCTACGACCTTAGTCTTAAAACTGATGCATAGACTTAACTTCCATACCTTTCTAGGGTGGCTAGAATGGAAGTTTGTAACCCCTAGGATGGACATATTAGGACAAATGGCATCCTCTTACCCCTCTTTAAAACGATGAGGACACCAAGTTCAAAGGTGAGATGTCAATTGCCTAAGGTTACAACATAACCTGGGAGAAAGTCTTGATAGGAAAACTCAGTCTTATTCTCAGGAAAGCAAACTTTTCTCTATAAAGCTGTTGATTAAATGCAGAGCTCCTGCCAGACACATCTCTGCTTTCCCTTGTGAGTGCCACTTCCCAAGGCCAGCTCAATGCCAAAAGCCCTGAACGACATTGATTTTACAGACCACCCTTGTCAGTTCTCCAAAGCCAGCACTGGAGTTTGCATTTCTTGGAGTCTTGAAGAGCCTAGCCACTGGCTTGTGCAGGTNTTCTGGAAGAAGGGTGCTTTCTGTTTGGACNCAAAAGAGCTTTGTGAGTCAGAGAGAAGGAAAAGAAAGNTGGTCAAGGAAAATTCCACTCTCAAGTTCCTGAATTTGAAGGTGTTATGTAAAANGGAGGTTTAGGGAGCCAGTGGATCAATAATGACTAACAAGGCAGTCAAGCCTCATNCTCAGAAAANAGATAAACCTTCAAGTCATCTTGTGAGGCTGATGTCAAGTCCAGTTAAAATTGTCCTTGCAAACACCCTGGGCAGGCAGCAGAACATCCCAGCAGATGAGCAGAGCTGGTTTTTCCTCAAGTGACAGATAAATACAGATAGAGCATTGTCAAGACTGAGCTATGCAGACAAAAGTGACATGGTTTCCAGGCATAGACCACCCAGCCTGGAATGTTGTTCCTCTGTGCAGGAAGTGACCTGCTGAAGGAGCCATGCCTGTAATCTCCTGTCCCTTGGGACTCCAGATTATAGATGGAAGGCATTTGGACCTGCCTGGACTCTTTTCTCGTGTGACACCCTTCAGAACAGGTCTAACCAAAACCACCTAAATGGATGTGAAATACTGAACTAAGATAGAAATGTTTTGTGGTTTTGTTTTTGTGTGATATGGGCATAGAACCCAGGACCTTGTGTGTGCTGGGCCAGCACTCTATCNCTTAGCCATGTTCCCTGTCCTGTAGAAGAACTCAAAGCTTAGGGTTTGGACTTTAATTCCAGCCTGACATTGTTCACCTGTTTCTCTTCTCTGCGCCCCATGCTTATATGTGCTAAAGACAGTAGAAAAGACGGCATGAACACAATGTGGTGACATATCTCTATCATCCTGCCACTTGCGAGGTGGAGGCAGGAGGATCTGAAGTTCAAAGTCATCCTCAGCTACATGGAGAGTTCAAGGCCAGTCTGGTAGATATGAGACCCTGTTAGAAAGAGAGAGCAGGGAGAAGGAGGACAAGGGAAAGGACAGAGAAGAAGAGGAGAAGATGGAGGCTGAGAAGGAGGAGGAGAAGAGGAAGAAGAGGAAGAATATTGATGTGAACCAGACAGAATCCTGCCTGAATGGAATTTATAGATAGGAAAAAAATGTAAAAACAAGAAAAATATCCTAGTTTACTTATTATAAAGAATTAGAGCTAGAAGTCCAGGACTCTGTGTGGTCACATTACAGGAGAGACTATCCCTATAAGGCCAGGTACAGGGCCAGCCTCAGCTCAGCTCCTCCTTCACAGGACGGAGGCAAGTCTAGTCTCCTCACCAGTTGTTTTGAGTATACAGGGCATGCCTGGTGATTAGAACATGAATTATCTGTGTTCTTGTTNGCCATCCAACCTGCAGCCATATCCAGGCTGGCTTCCCCAGCACACACTAGAGAAAGCAGGAGATCCCAACCTTCCTTAGCCTCCCTGGGAAATCAGGTGAAACCAGACAAAGGCAGAAGAGATGCATTGTGGGGCTGGAGCAATGCATGCAAAATGAGTTCCAAGAGGGAAGAGCCCCATCAGTGTGGATGGGGATGCAGGGCAGGCTTTCAAATGATTGACTGGGTTCTCTGAGGTTTTCTAGAAGAAGAAAAATGAGTTACTTGGGGTNTTCTTGCATATGTGTCGGTGCACACATGNATATAGAAGCTAGAGTCAACACTGCCTGTTTTTCTCAGTAATTCTCCACCTTAGTGTTTGAGCCAGNGTTTTTCACTGAGCTTGGAGATCATCAATCAACCCAAACTGAGTGGCCAGCAAGCTCTAGTCNCCCTCCTTTCTCTGCCTCCCTTATGCTAGGATTACAAGTACACAACCACGACACTTCNCTTTTTATCTAGGTGTTGGGGTTTGAACTTAGGTCCTCATGCTATATATTAAGCATTTTACTGACTGAGCCAGCTCCCCAGAGTTTAGTTTATAATGAGGCAGTGATGATGACCTCCTGGTTTGTGGATGTCCCCCTATGAGCTACAGCATGTGGGCTTCACCTGACTGATATGTCCCCATAACTTTCAAATAATAAAACATTCAACTTCTAATTACAGATGACCACATACTGTTCAATACTGTAACATTCCACCAGTAAATNTTGGGAGTGTTTTCCCTCTTTGTTCTGAGGCCACAAGAAAGAAGCAAGCACCTTCTTTTGGAAACAGGATGCCTGCATTGGAAGACGGTTCCTTGTGCCCTTTCTGTCTCATATTTCAAATGTATTTTCTGTCTTATGGTTTGNCTTAGCTATTCATGATTATACATGCCTAAAAGCAAGTAGAAACAGTTTCTGAGATTCCTTTATGAGTCTCACACACCACAGAACTTTTCTTCTCAGGAAAATGTTCAACTTTTCTAATTGCAATTTTCTTCAGTACAGTGGAGGTGGAGTTTGGTAATTATTAAAATGGAGATGTGTAGTTATACATATTCTTAAGGTATCAAAATCCATTCTTAGAGATGGGAAAAGGGATCAATGGGTGTGAATACTTTCTTTGCAACCACGAGGACCTGAATCCATGTAAAAAGCTTTGCATGGCCACATGGGCATGTAACCCTGTCACCGTACGGGGAAGGAGGGAGAAAGCAGAGACCGGGGCAGCTAGATGTAGAATTCTTTGACTTTATCATTGTTAGACTATTTTTAATATGCTCGTGTTTTCATCATCTTGGGGAAGTTTTGTGACCACTATTTCCTAAAATATTTTTACTGGCACTTTCTCTCTGGGTATATACCATAGAGAGATAAAAATGATGTGACCATATAAAATCATCGACAGAAGGGCTGGAGAGATGGCCCAACCAATTTTTTTTTTATTAACTGAATTTATTCTTTGACAATTTTATACATGTATAAATATTTTTTTAAGCACACGTGAGAAATAAAACTGCTTCTGTCTCTGAGTTACCAGAGTGATTTTACAGGGATATTGAAAAAGCATGTAGCTGAGTTCAGGGACCCAAAAAAGAAGTGTATCTATGACAATGACCCGCACAACAGCAATTCTATTTCAGAAAAGTGAACAGAGGTAGCAGAACCCATGTCACTCTTGCAGCACAGCAGAACACTTGAGTTTTCATAAGGNCTTAGCAGCCAATTCCTGACAATTGTCATAGGTCCCCTCCTTTATGACATGCTCATCCTGACCACAAACAGTGACAGTCACTGTCTGTTCTCTGTTCTGGGTTAAAAGGAGCATGGAGGTGAGTGGCGGCTCACTGGCACAAGGAGTGCTGGATGTGAGTGTAGCTCAGTTGGTAGAGTGTCTGCCTAGCATGCATAATGCCCTGGGTTTGATCCCCGGAAGTGCATAAAACNAGGCATGGCAATGCCTGCCTCTAATCCCAGCACTGGGAAAGTGGAGGAAGAGAATCAGAACTTCAAGGTCATTCTTGGCTACATAGTGAGTTTGAGACCAGCCTGGGCTACAATGATATACAGTTACAGAAACAGAAAAAGCNAAAGAGTAGAGGAGCAGCTAAGACATCTGGAAAGAGATGCTGATGACTCTGTAGACAGGACTCCAGATGGAGTTCATGCANGATCCAGTTCTNGTACTCTGCAGCAAGATGGGTGGCCAGCTAGACACCTGCAAGGTCTGGCTTCATCACTGTATCCTCCAAACTAGACTGCTCAGGGCCATACTGCCTCTTCACACTGCTGAGGCACTAACAAATCTTTCACCTCCACCCCACCAGGGATCTCTTTCCTGACCCTTCCTTCTGCTATCATCAAATGATCTGCTTCAAATTGTCATTCTTTGTATGACTCACTCAACTCCTGGGCACCGTCTGCCTGAGAGGAACAGCTAATTCTCTGTGAATTTACCTTGGGAGTCACTGACTATCTGTAATGCTCCCTCCTTTTCTCCTTTTCTCATACCTGAGGAAAAGAGAGGCTGGGAATTGGACTGTCCCTCTGAGAATTCTTTGCATAAAGAGAATCTCCAGAGTCACACAGTCTGCCAACTCCTAGATTTATAGCCTTAGAGTCTTGAATTTGCCTGGAAGGATATACAGATAGTAACATCTTTAGACAGCAGAAATACATTTGTTTATTGATTTAAACGAAGAAGTTTATTATTATTATTTTTAAGAGGCAAAGAATGGTATTTCTTACAGATTGTTGGCTGCAGCCTCCCCCTTGAGTGTACATTGTTGTATTCATTTAAAATACAGCCGAGCCCTTTCCATCCTTCTGGGTGAGTCCTTCCATGAAGTCAAGTGTTTTTTCATGCTGAGAAGGTGCAGAGCTCAACAGAGGGCAGGTGTCCATGCCTCAGAATTTTCTCAGACTTTTCAGAGATGTAGCTCAGAGGGTAGAGTGCTTGTTTAGCACGTGCAAAGAAAGCTCGACTTTAGATCTCCAGTACCTCATAAACCAGGTCTCGTGCATTCCTGTAATCCCAGCCCTTGGGATATGGAAGCAGGAGCATTAGAAATTCAAGGTCATCTTCAGTTACATAATGCTAGTAAATTGGAGGACAGCCTGGGCTACATGAAACCTTGTCTTAAAGAAATACTTCTCAAGCTTCCTGTCCTGCAAGGTGCAATGGGGGGAGGGGAGACCAGAGTAATAGGAAAGTACAGTCACACCTAAGATTATGTCAGAAATTTGGAGGTTTATGAACCTGACTCTGAGCATACAGAGAGATGAGATGGAGAAGTCAGTTGTGAGGATGCTTTTATGAAGTACAGAGCAGTCAAGAGCCATGGGTTCTAGGACCCTGGCTTCTGAGAGGCTGGGAAGTGATGCCAGTGAGGGGCAGTGGGTCCACCTAGCAGAGAAAAACCTAAGGGAGAAGACAGCAGAGTGAAGAAAACAGCAAACTGTACATCTGGAGAACACATTGATGTAGTCCATACTTTCTTCCAACTCATTCTATAGGTCATAGTGGTCTTTCTGCCCCATTCTCCAGTGCACTGGGAGTATAGGCATGCACTACCATGAATATTATACTCATCTTTGCTCTTCAGTCTGTCTGTTGGCAGGGTGAATTATGTGAAAGAGCTGACTTCTGCTCGTAGACTCTGTTGANCATTTTAGTTTCCCCTTGGCTGTATGTGTACAGTGTTGGTCATTTTCTTTTATTCTAGGCTTCCATATATACCTTATATTTACATAAAGTTTTCATAAAAACACTTAAGTAAATCTTATCAGTTGTATTTATGATCTATGGTGCATAAATGATACATGAGTCTANCTCAATGAGTTTATTGGGGTTATTAACAGGAGTCCAACGTGTTAACTACATGAGCNTAGAGCAAATGCATCACTGAAAAGCCCACCTTAATGTGAAACCTAACTCCCTACAGCTCCCTGGATTTGCAGCCAGTTCTCTGGTGGGAGAGTTTTNCTGAAATTGTTCTTGCTCATATAACCTGTGGTAAGGGCCAAGTGAATCCTGTAAGTTTCAGGAACTTCCTGGGACTTGTATGTTTTGTTTNCTGACTCTTGTAAATTTCATTTAATTATAGCATCTTAATGGCCTCACTCTTGGATGACTGTTTTAGGGAAAATCACTATACNACAGTAAAGCAAATATGTAAAGCAGACAGAGTAGTTATTAGCTGAGATCTGGGTGTTCAGGAATGTCAACAGTGCTTCAAGACCAGGGGTGGAGGAGGCAGTGCCTTAGGGCATGATGTTTAATTAGGTCAACTCTGAGCTTGAGGAATGCCCTTTAGTTCCTATGAATAGCAATATTGTGGCCATTGTCTTCTGTATGAAACATGGGATGCAGTGAGGTGATCATGTCAGGATCATGAGGTATTTATTCCAGTGTGATGGATACAAGTCTTATCAGATTGTATGGAGAACTGAAGTCCAGCTGCTTCTTGCTTTCAATACAACCATCCCCACAAACATCTCAGCATCCTGCAAACACAATGACANCCATTTACAAACATACATTAAACCTAAGCTGAAGTGATACAGCAATGATCTCTCTCATGATTTGGCTCNCAGGAAAAGCAGAGTGAAACACTCACCTTGTGATTGTCATAATTTCATGGCTAATCTTAGGGGCCGTGATTAAAGCACCTTTAGGGTCTGGAGAGTCGGCTCAGCAGTTAAGGGAGCACATCACAAGAGTTTGGTTCTTACCACCGATGTTGGGCAGCTCGCCATTGCCTGTAACTCCAGCTTCAGGGGGCCCAACACCATTTTCTGGTCTCTACAAGCTCCTTTATACACACACACACACACACACACACACACACATCTTTAGAACAAAATACTTTTTATTAATTTGACCTATGGAGATCTATTCAGTCTCACAGAGTCCCACATAATATTCTGCAGTCCAATTTATCACCTCTTTCATATCGACTGTAACACTTCCCAGCCATGTAATAAGCTGCCTAGTGAAGAATTCAGGCCTAAGACAAATTAGATGTCTTGTTCCTTCGGCCAAGGAGCAGCTAAACAAATGGTTTGGTTCTTATTATCTGGCCCCGAGGCCACTTCTGCCTCCCAGCATCCTCCTCTTCNCCATGAAGCAGGGTCTGGCTTGGTTTTCTCACTGACACCAAGGNGACAGCCCTTCCTTGTAGGTGGGAACCCCAGCTTCATGGCTGCCATCTACTGTTAGTTGGCAGTTAGACTGCTAGACTGAGTTATTCTAGAAAGCACAGGCTTGATGTCCCTCTCTGAGCCTCAGTTTCCCCAGATTTAAGGTAAGATGTTCATGTGGCGTTTGGTGAGAGTTTAGGTGCCTNTTCCTACTGTACAGCCCTGAGAAAGTTATTTAACTTCAAAAGAACACAGATTATGAAGGTGACATGAAGAATTATGAGGGTGTACCATAAAGCACTGGGGATGATGGGGCCATGATTGTGTTATTTGGCCATTGTTTTCCTTAATAATAGTGTTATTATTAATCCATACCTCCTCACCCTCACTGTCACTTCCATTAGTCTTTATAGCACAATGGTGGAAATATCTAGATTAAGGAGCCAGGTCATTTATTCACACCTGCGTGGCCTTATATAATCTATTTTGCTTTCTGAACCTTAGATGTAGCATCTGCAGAATGGGTGTTTGAGGAGTGCCTCCTTTAGAGGTTCCTGTGAGGTCTGAGGCAGTACCTTGCCTGGCATGTAAATACTCACACATTAGCTGATACAAATGTTTAATGAGAATCATGCCAGTAAAGACTCGGCTGTGATTTCTATAGTCCTCTAGCAGCAAGTCAAAGCCATGGAAGAAACTGGAATTGTGCTGTGGGATTTGGCAGAACGGCTGTGGGTAGGTGTGGAGTAAATATCCACCCATGTAGCCCCCAGACATTTGCCTAGAACAGAGGCAATGACCTTTGAAAGGAAGTGAATGGAATGTGGCAGGTTTNGCCTCTATCCTCAGGACCTTCATCTTGGCTCTGATGGTCAGATTTCCACACACCAGCTGGCTAAATGAAGTCTGCCTGACTTACTCCCCATCCTGTTTCTCACAATGGCACATGGGGGACACACAGGAGAGGGCATCCTGGAGGCGGTGTGAGAGAGCCAGTGACCTGTAGTCACTAGAGAGATGCACTATAGGGAAGACAATATGGAGTTAATGAAAGAGAAGATGAAGAAATAACCAGTTGCAAAAGCCTCAAGCTCTGTCTCTAGTGAAGGAAATTCTGAGGACCTCTCATGAGTCAGAGCACAGCACCACTNCACTGTAGCACTGAGCCCCTCTCATTAGCTGTCATGCAGCAGACTGTGAAGTCAGTCTGGGGTTCAAGTCCTAGTACTTCTGAGCAAATGATACCTACCTTCCCTACGTTCCTTTCTTCATTCCTGAAGGAGNTACCATCACGTGCTTCTTCCTTGTGGTGGATGAAGGGTGAGATCTNTGTTGAGGTTTCCTCTCAGGTGTAATGCTTGTAATTGCTAGGTAAGCATTAGGCAGTGATAAAGGNGAGATTACAGGGAAATCCCAGGCCTTTGCATTTACATTGCTAAGAAGTCCCTCTTAGCTTCCCTGAATCTCCACACACTGTGAGAAACCCAGGCACAAATTCTCAGCATCACCAAGGGCTTTTAGCCACAACCCAGAGGACAGGAATGGAAGCTAGGGCAGACTGTTTCCTGTGGTCCTATTTTCAAATGTTAGGGACATGTTAAGGATGCCCTGTCCTCCTTTGAAGACATCCTGCATTTTCTTTCTTATNTATTTATTTATTTAGTCAGTTTTTACATCCTAGCCAAAGTTTCCCCTCCCTCCTGTCCTCCAAGTTCCCCTCACCCCAATCTCCTCCTCCTCCTCTGTTTCTCTTCAGATATAGTCAGGTCTCCCATAGATATCAGCCAATCACGGTATACCAAGTTGCAGTGAGATAGCTCCTTTTCTACTAAGGCTGGATGAGGCAATCAGTAGGAGGAACAGATTCTGAAAGTAGGCAACAGTGTCAGAGACAGCTCCTGCTCTCGCAGTTAGGAGTCTCACAAGAAGACCACATTAAACAATTGTAATGTATATGCAGAGGGCCTAGGTTGGTCCCATGCAGGCTCCCTGGTTTTCAGTTCAGTGTCTGTGAGCCCCTATGAGCCCAGGCTAGTTGGTTCTGTGGGTTTTCTTGTGGTGCCCTTGACCCCACTGGCTCCTACAATACCTCTTCCCCCTCATCCTCAGGATTCCCTGAGCTCCGTCTAATGTTTGCCTGTGGGTCTCTGCATCTGTTTCCATCAGTTGCTGGATGAAGCCTCTCTGATGGCAGTTGGGCAAGGCACCAATCTATGAGTACAGCAGAATATCATTAAGAATCATTTTATTGACACCCCCCCCACCAATCCTATTTGGCAGATATCCCACCTATGGGTCCTGGCCCTCAAGAGTGAGCTCCCTCCCAGGGTATGGGTCTCCAGCTGGGCCAGTCATTAGTTGGTCACTCCCACAATTTCTGTGCCATCTTTACTCCAGCACATCTTGTAGGCAGGACAAATTGTAGGTCGAAGGGTTTGTGGCTGGGTTGGTGTCCCTGTCCTTCCACTGGAAGTCTTGCCTGGTTACAGGAGATGGCCAGTTCAGACTCTGTATCTCCCATTGCTAGGAGTCTTAGCTAGAGTCACCCTCATAGATTCCTGGGAGTTTCCATTGCTCTAGGTTTCTAGCTCATCCCAGAGAAGCCCCCACATTCCAGTTGTCTCTCCCAGTACTCTCTTCCTCTATCCTCCTCCAACCTGAATCTCTCCTGTTCCCATCCCCATTACCCCTTCCAGCCTCCTCCTCCCATCCACTGGCCATGTCCATTTTATTTCCCCTTCATAGTGGGGCTCATGTATCCTCTCCCCACTTGAGTCCTCCTTGTTACTTAGCTTCTCTGGGGCTGTGGATTGTAGTCTGGTTATCCTTTGCTTTATGGCTAATATCCACTTATGAGTGAGTACATACCATGTTTGTCTTTCTGGGTATAGGTTACCTCACTCAGAATGATTTATTTCTAGTTCTATCCATTTGCCAGCAAATTTCATGAGGTCATTGTTTTTAACAGCTGAGTAATATCCTTTTCTATAAATGTTCATTCTTCAGTTGAGGGACATGTAGGTTGTTTCCAGGTTCTGACTATTACAAATAAAGCTGCTTTGAACATAGTTGACCAAGTATGTAGTATGATGGACTATCCTTTGGGTATATGCTCAGGAGTGGTATAGTTGGAGCTTGAGGTAGATTGGTTCCTAATTTTCTGAGAAACTGCCATATTGATTTCCAAAGTGACTGTACAAGTTTGCATTCCCACCAGCGGTGGAGCAGTGTTCNCNTTGCTCCATATCCTGTCCAGTATGAGCTGTCACTTGTATTTTTGATCTTAACCATTTTGACAGGTGTCTATCAGACATCTTCTTTTTTCTAACTNTGTCTTTCAATACATATGGTCCTTTGNGAATAAGGAACTGACCAGACTCNGGGGAAAAAATATTAAAATAACAGGTATCTGGGTACTCTGTGATGCTAAAGGGCCATGTGACCCCAGACAGGTGCTAGAAAACCCTAGCTATCATTTTCCCCACTGTAAAATCCTGGGGTATTTGAATATGAGATTTCAAAGTAAAATTTTAGTTGTTCTGGATTTACATATCTAGATCTTCACAATGAATGCACAGGATCATTTCTGAAGTATTCCTTTGGTGACCACAGGTCAAAAATAATCAAAGGTCTGGGGGTGTAGCTCAGTGGTAGAGCTCATGTCTAACACAGGTAAGGCCCTGGATCAACCTCTGGTACCCCTTCCAAAGAAAATAAAGAAATAAATAGTTAGGGGAAAAGCTCTTTTGTTGCTAATGTGNTGTTTTATCTGTAATAAGCAAGTGCACACTATTTTCTTGTTGTCATTCCTGAGAGTAAATCACTATTTGCACAGCTTTTTTGCTGTGTTGATCATTATAAGTGTTCTGGAGGTGACAGGCATGTAGGAGAGTGTGCAGGGTAAATGGGAACACCCAAAGCTGTTCTGTGTAAGGTTACCTGATGCTGGGCTGCATAATACTCCATAACTCAGTCAACAACCACTGATGATTCTCAGGAGTCCTGTGAGAGAGGAATTCAGATATGGTACCTCAGGGTACCATACCATACCAACAGGTACTGATTGCCCTTGTTCTCCCTGTGTCTAGGGACTCAAGTGGAGGACTTGAAGCAGGAATGCTAGAAAGAACTGGTGGTATATTCACTCATAAGTCTGGTGTTTGGAGCTGTCTGTCTTCAAGAGTTCCTCTCCATGGGGCCCTTTTCCTATGCACTGCTTTGGCCTTCTTCATGGGTGGCCGCTGGCTCCTTTAGAAGAGACATACCACATTGAGAAATGAAGCAGAATGTGTATCCTTTTGAAGATCTGCCCTCAGGCATCAAAAACATCCCTAGTCAGTATGCCTGGTTGCTTGTGGAAGTTTATGTAGCCATAAAGAAAAATGAAATCATGGCACTTATAGGAAAATGGAAACTTCATTAGCCAGATTCAGAAAGGCAAATGCTGTGTGTTTGCTCTCATATGTGGAACCAAATGTGAATGTGAATGTGTGTGTGTGTGTGTGTGTGTGCGTGTGTGTATGTGTGTGAGTGTGTGTATGAGTGTGTATGAGTGTGTGCATGTGTGTATGTGTGTGTGTGTGTGTGTGTGTGTGTGTGTGTGTGTGCTTTAGGTCATGAAACTACAAAAGGGATCATGAGGGCAAAAGAGGTCTTAAGGGAGGTGGAAGTANGTATGTGTGTATGAGTGTGTGCATGTGTGTATGTGTGTATGTGTGTGTGTGTGTGTGTGTGTGTGTGTGCTTTAGGTCATGAAACTACAAAAGGGATCATGAGGGCAAAAGAGGTCTTAAGGGAGGTGGAAGTAGAGAGGGTCATAGAACATTTGACTTAGTGGATTTAGCGGAGTAGAGGATTAGCTGTGGTAAGAGGAGAGGCCATCTGGTGTGGGGCAGAGTGTGGGAAGGCAGTCCTGGAATGGAGGAAATAAAAAGGAAGTGTAATGACTCAGGCTGAGCTTTCCTTTTGTTGCTGTGACAAACACTGTGACCAAAGGCAACTTAGGGGAGAAAGACTGATTTCAACCTGAGCTTTCAAGGCACAGTCCAGCATTGAGGGAACTCTGCTGAACTCCAGCAGGAGCTTGGAGGGAGGTCTACCTTCTGCCCCACACAGCCTTACCTCTGACTGAAGAACTCACTCAAAANCAAGGAAGTACAACAGGAACCATGGAGGAAGTCTGCTTGCTGGATCCCTGGCTGGCCTATACTCAGTGTGTTAGCCATCCAGCCTGCCTTTCCAGGGCATGGTGCTGTCCACACCATGGACATGCTGTCCATCTTCACCAGATATGTTGTGCTGGACCCCACTGCATCAATTAGTAGCAAGACAATGCCCTCAGACATGCCCACAAGTCAGTTTGATCTGGACAGTTCCTCAATGGAGTCCCCCTTTTCAAGTGCCCCTAGGCTGAGTCAAATTGACAGTTAAAGCTAACTAAGACAACCCACATACGGAGATATATGATGAAATTCCTTACTTTGTATTCTAACCTAAATAAATAGTAAGAAAATAAATAAAAAGGAAAATTCACATACACACACGCACACACACACATGCATACACACGCACGCACGCATGCACGCTTTGTTGGGGCTGGGAAATCTGGGTCCATGGTGGAGTATTTGATTATCATTAGTGAGGCCCTGGGCTCAGTCCTACTCTCTGCACATATTTGTGTCTATGCTTGTGAAATTGTTAAGTTATCCAGCTGCATTTCCTATCAAGCTACTATCCCTTAAAGACTCAGGCTTAGGGTTAAGGTGCAGGATCATATTACCTGGATCAGATACTGGGGTAGGAGTGAGTGCCCCCCCCCAGATGAAGCTCCTCACAATAGTTTCTTAATGTGGTTTCTCTTGATTCTCTAAGCTCCTGAGACAGTTCTTTCCCTTACTTAACCCATCAAACCATGATGGAACAGTCCTAGGATAACCTCAAGGATATCATGAGATGTATAGATACTGGTTCTATGGGATGCTCACATTGTGTTAGGTACAGGAGGTTCATTTCTCCATTGGTCCCCAAGATGACTGTCCAAGGAAGACTCTTTCTCAGGGATCTTCCCTCTGTCTTCTGAGTCATATTTCTATTTCCACAAGAAATTGTTGGCAGGGTCTACCTCCATACGAGATAACAAGTAAAATAATATACTGATGGCAGGAAAGGTAGAGTCTGCTCTTGCAGAAGACCAGAGTTCAGTTCCAAGCACCCACATGTGGCTCCCAACCACCAGCAACTCCAGTGCCAAGGGGATATAATGCTCTCTTCTGGCCTCTCTGGGCTGCTACACACACACACACACACACACACACACACACACACACTGTGCACATACAGAGAAACCGGGATGCACATACACAGAAATACAAATATAATGTTTAAAGAGAATACAACAATGCCCTTATAAAGGTTTCTTACTAAGTTGTTCAGGGTGAACTCATCACTCAAAAACTAGAATCACAAATATTCTTGAGACAAGCTCTCAGTTATTTTAGACATTTGTGAGTCTGCCAGAGAAAAGGATTTGCAAATTTCCTTGGCAGTGGGCTTGGTGGTGCACTCCTGTAATCAAGGGCTCAGCAGGCAGAGGCAGGAGGATTGAGAATCCCAGGCCAGCCTAAACTGCTCAGTGAGACCCTTTCTTAACAATTCAAGGGTTGGGGATTTGGCTCAGTGGGAGATGTCTTGCTTACATGTACAAAGCCTTAGCTCCAGTCCCCAGAATCACGGGGCTGGGGGGGGGGACATTCTTAGAAATTGATTGCTAACAGATAATTAATATTTGAGAAACTAGTTTAATTTTTTTTGAAACCTTAGCAATGGATTTTAATACCATGCCCTTCTTTTTAATAGTAGCTCATGTTTTCTTGACAGTACTCCAGGTTTGATCTCTGTACCAAAGATATTTATTAATTTTAGCAACATTTGCCATCTGGACAGATTGGGAATGAAGAATGGTGTTATTTTCCTGCTCAGAAAGCCTCATCTGGTTTATATCCAGCAATCCTTTCTTTAGTGTTTCTGTTCAATAGTCTTTGGCAGTCTTCTACTCTGTTTCATGCACAGTAGATTGTTNCAGAAGCATCTAGAACACAGAGATATCTTCACACTCTNGAAACTNTGTAGCCCAGTTTTCTGGGCCATTCTGTATATGTTTCAGTTTCCATCTCAGCAGACTGAATGTTTCTAAACTTCTGTCATTGTATAACAGTGGTCCAGTTTCCAATACTATTTTTCTTTCCTTCCTTTAATCCATCACTTACAACTGCCTGGTTTACTTAGGTAATACATTTAGGAAGGATGAAGGGTACAGCTCTCCCCTCCATGGTATTTGTGTACCAAAGGAAATCTGTTGTTAGGACCAGAATCCTCTGAAGGCTTGTTGACCTACACGAGTCATGGTTATTGGAAGCTGTCGTCTGGACTGCTGATGCTGTCTGTGTGAGTCTCTCCTGAGTGATGGCTTCTTTATACCATGGTGATAGGCATTCCATAGCAAGCAACTCAGACAGAGTAAGCCTTGTTCTTCTAAGAATCAGCCTCAGAAGTCAAAGAGGATCACTAGACTCGACTTTCTTGGTTGAGAATAACATAATCTTCTCAGATTCAAGGGATAGGGGTAGAGACCACAATTCCTCACAGGAAGTTACAGGGTAAGGCAGATATACTCAATCAGAATTGCTGTAACTATTTTTAGAAATTATAACTTACCATTTATAATATTTGATAACATTCTTGAACACTCTTAATTTTTAAGCAGTATATTTTAATTATAATCTTCACATTCTTCTTTGTGCAATGTGGCCCTATTTTTTTGACACTGTCCCTAAAGAGGGTGAACAAATGTCTCTTCACTCCAGAGGGGGAACTGACAACAAAGTATAGATACCACCAAGTCTGATATAGTGAACCAGTGATTTTTATTGGGGTTACTTAGAGAGATATGCGTGAGGGGTTACTAACAGGAGCAGACATGGCTCAAAAACAGCTGCACCACCAAAGCCCACAAAATGGATGGCATGGGTGGCAGCTCACAAAAGTTGCAAACCTAGAGCACACTGCACAGCCTGCAGGAAGCGTTATAGGTCAGAGAGTGTCCTTTCCAGGGAGCTCAGCTGGTCTGAGCCTTTTCTACGTAGCTCTGCTGGTCTTAGAGGGTCTCTCAGATGTCCTTACTGCTGCTATAAGCTTGGAGAGGGAGGATCCTTGTGGAGGTGGTCAGTTTCAGTGACTTCCTGAAGCTGATGAGTTTACTTCCTAAGTTTAAGGAGCTTGCTGCTGGATGGGATGTTTATCTTCTCCTCAGAACACCCTGTGTCTTAAGGAGCTTCCCCTCAAGACAAAATATTTCATCTTGGAGGAAACTGCTACGCAACAGACTCAAAGAAGCTAAATGTTCTAAGCCCTTGTATTAAATTGGTATGGTATTCAGCAAAAATGAAAATGCAACTGAAAGCGTGTGGAGATGAAATTCTCCCAGTTGTCTTTTTACACTCCTGTGTAACATTAAACTGTGACATTTCAACATTATTAACTTTAGAGTTTAGCCTTTCAGAAATGTTCTTTGCATTTATTAACATAGGTATATACTAATTTACATTACATTGAGTCTATATATTATTCAGCTACAAAGCCCTTTCTCATGTATCCATACTGATAGGTTAAAAGCTACTGTGTATTCAAACTTTATTGAGTTTTTTTTCCCTCTGAAACGTTTAAATCTTTTACTGTAGCTCATTTGTTCTATGCTTGTTCTACTTAAACATNAATACCTGTGCATATCTAGCTTCATACTGATGAGGACAGGAGGTCACACCCAGGCTACTTGTGTCCTGGATGCTGAGTGGATGGACATTTAGCAACATGCTTAAGCACTAACATGCAGACACAGAAGTGTTTATCCTCTCATATTTCATATCTTTGAGAACTTGGTAGGGAAGGGATAAAACTTGTATAAATAGTTTTTCTGGTCAAAAAATAATAATCTGGGATTTGGGAAGATAATTCAGTTAATAAAGTGCTTAGATCTGAGTTTGGGTCTTCACTGGTTACATAGAAGCTGGTGATTCTGTGAACACTTACAGTCTGGACAAAATAATCTCATGAGTGGGAAGGTAGAAACAGAAGGATCCCTGGGGTTCACTGGACAGCCCATGTAGTTGAATTGGTGAGCTCCAGCTCTTCAGAGAGAGACCCTGTATCACACAATAAGGTAGATACCAATAAAGACACCTAATAGCTTCCTATGCCTTTGTATACAAGTGTATATGTGTACATACACATGAACATATACACATACAGGAGCAGACACAGATACACACACACCACACAGAATAAATTTAGGACACCTGTAGTGGATAGCTATTTTTGGCTTTTAGCTGTAAGGCGACCCCTTTAGCCANGCAGCTAACACCTCCCTTTTAAGGCGTGGTCAAAACCTGAGCCCCTTAAAAAATCTGGGATGCTACGTGACCTCTCTCTCACTTCGCTCCACCTTTTCGGGATCGCTTGTCTTGGAAGGCAGATTGAAGACCGAGCTAGAATTCTCCGCTGGATTGAGTCGCTCTCTTGTTCGTCCCTGTACCTGTTCCCTCCCCCTGTTCCGTAAATTGTTTATAAAATAAGGCTATATTGATAAAATATATAAATAATTGAGCTGGCTGCCTAATTGACATAATAGACACCCCAAGAACTAATGAGCAGATGATGAAATGGCAGTGTTGTTTGTGTGGAGAAGACCTTGAGTTAGGAGGATACTAGTCTGGTTTGGTCTTCCACAACCCTGGTTTCTCTGTGTATATGAAGATACTGAACTTTGCTGTTCCCACTGTGGTGCATGAGGCAGCAGAATCCACACCATATTGGAGTGTCTTTGAGTCTTGGTCTCTGTCCTCTTCTGCTGCATTGGGTTCAACAGCTAAGTCACAGTGAAGTTTGATAAACCCTGAGATAATGATTCCAGAGGCCCTTTTTCTATTTTAACTTTTTTTGGAACTTAGATACTCTTCTAAGTAAAGGAGCAAAATAAAAAAAAATGTTAAACAGAACAAGTGATATTTTGTTATCCTTAAGAGAAAGGTATACTGCCCTTATTAATACTCTGGGTGTAATGTTCCTCACAGGCAGTTTTGTTGAAAACAAGGGAAGCACAAACACCAAGGAGTAGATGGTTGTTGTGTTAGTCATGGTTATTTGAAGCAATAGAAACAATAGATGAATATCTCTCTCTCTCTCTCTCTCTCTCTATCTATCTATCTATCTACTTATCTCTCTCTCTCTCTATATATATATATATGTGTGTGTGTGTGTGTGTGTGTGTGTGTGTGTGTGTGTGTGTATCTCAAAGAGGGGCTTATGGGATTGATATACATGATAGGATCTAGGTAATCCAACAATGGCTGTCTCACACCTGGGAGGCCCAGAATCAGGTATTTGTTAATTCCATGAGACTGGATGTCTCCACTGTCCTGATCTAGCACCGATACCTGGAGGATTCCTGGAGAGCTGCTGGTCTTCCATCTATGTTGGAATCCTGAAGAAGCTAGTTCTGCTATCAGCAGAGGGATGCAGCAGCAACAGAATAAGTGAGCTTGCCAGTAAGAATGAGGACAAGCGAGCAAAAAGCAAGGGCTGTTTCTCTCTCCCTTCTGTCTGCATTGCCACCAGACAGAGCCGCCCACATTTAAGATGGGTCCTCCGATCTCAAATAGTCTGATCAAGAAAGTCCTTGACAGAGTGTCCAGCAGCTTGCCTTTTAACTGATTCCAAATCCAGTCAGGTTGAGGACCAGATGAACCACGACTTTTGTCTGTCTAGTGGTCTATCCTTGGCATCCTTCTCCNTCTTATTTTGCCCTGCTTTCCTGGTTCTTCCCATCCATGAGCCTTTCAAACTGTCATTTAGGAATTTTGTTAGAAAAGAGCTATGGAACATAAAGTGACCTACCAAGAGGCCTGTGTCAAGGACAACAGAGTTATAGGAAGGTACCCCAAAATACGTAACATGTGAGGATATGATGTTTAATCTCAATTGTCAACTTGTTAAGATTTATAATCACCTGGAAGACAGGTCTCTAGGCATTCCTGCAGGGACTATCTTGATTGTATTAATGGAGGTAGGAGACCCATCCACTGTGGGTGGCACCATTCCCTGGGCTGTGATACTGGACCGTATGAAAAGGAGAGGTCAAACTGTGAGCTAGACTTTGTCATTTTATGCTCCTTGTCTATTGATGGAATGTGGCCACTTGCCTTGAGGTCCTGCTGTTGTGACTTTTCCACCAGGTATGAATTGTGCTCTTGAGTGGTCAATCCAGACAAGCCCCTTGTCTTTCAACTTTCTTTAGTCAGTATTTTATCACAGTAACAGGAAAAGAACCTGAGATACATGGTTTAGTTAAATACAGTGCCACTAACCTCTACTCTAGGTAAATTAGCANATTGTAGCACACAAGAGAACACGATTTATTTATTTTTTGTTCTGAAAATATTTCTCACTCCTTATTCTTGCACAGTACTGGGACACATCAGGGTCCCATTACTTGTGAATAGAATTATATAATGGATTTTTTTGTGACTATCTTTTACGTAGTATAATTTTTAGAGTTCATCCTTGCTGTAGTAAGTACTATGCATCACTGCTTTTCGTGGTTTAATAGCATTCCCTTATATGGATATACCATTCTTAGCTTACTCATTCTTCACTCTTGAGCTATTGTGAATAATGTCACTATAAACATTATGGTATAAACCCTTAAAGATGTATATACCTGCATGAGGGGCTGCTAGGCCATGTGGTTACTACTCTCTGGGTAATCACTGGAGAGTGACTTAACCATTTTTCTAAGTAGTTGAGTAAACTGCACACTTAGTGAAGCCAGCTGTACATAGTAGCATGGGATATTTGCCCACCCATTCATGTACTCAGCTTATCCACTTGGGCCTTTTAGGAATTAAACTTTCTTGATTTAATCCTCTTTGCATTACCTATAAAGTCAAACTATTCTCCCCCCGCCAACCCCCCTGCCCCGTTTTAGCAGTTGTGATTTTATTGGCTTCTTCTGTGGATGGAAGTGATGGTCTTATTTGTCTAGAAAGACAAACAGAACTGGAAAACTGAATTTTTAATGAAATCTCTTGTCCTGTCTTGCAACAAGTTAGCTAGGAAATTGCTTCACCTAGCTGTGTAGCTGCAATAGAAACTGCTACAGCAGCAGGAATCTGATAGAAAAACCTTCATAAAGATGCAGAGATTTATTTATTTTTGTCTTAATCTGGAAGCNACAGAACAGANGAGAGTGCCTTCGTTCTTTTCTCCCTATGAATAAGGCATTCAGTGGGTGTGGGGAAGGTCACTTGGTGCTTTACAAACAGCCCAAGCAGGTCGGCTGATTCTCAGGAGATAATGACTTAGCAGAATTCACAAAGGGAGAAAAATGAGATGCTGGGGCTTGCTTCTAAGATCCCCTTCCAGTTCAAAGAAACAGTCTCCTGCCCTGCTCCCNGTCATAGCTGATTTGCTGTGATGCCGTATCTGAATGGCTGACAGGATAATCTACAGCTCAGAAGTCTGTAAGGATGGGGGATTCTTTGTTTCCACATAGGAAGACACAAAAGAGGTAAATCCCATGTGGTGGAGGCTGATGGCATCTCATCCTGGCCACCTTGCTTCACTCAGGCACAGGGTATATACCTTTGGCCTCCTTCATTTTGACTTAAATAATTCTGTGGAGGCTGCAGAGACACCTCAGTGGTGAAGCATTTGCCAATCAAGAGTCAGAACATGAGTTCAAGACCCCAGAACTCATATAAAGCCCCTGCTGTGGAAACATGTGTTTGTGATGTAGTCTTCCTGCAGTGAGATGAGAGACAGAAATAGGAGAATCCTTGTAACTCATTGGTCAGCTGGCATGGAGAGCTCAGAAGCAAGCAACAGCAAAGGAGGTGGAAGGCAGGGACTGCATCCAAGGTCATGTTCTGACCTCCATTCCTTCCTCTCTGTCTTACACACACACACACACA
>LZPO01066348.1:86532-110486 GCA_001675575.1 Neotoma lepida | reverse complement strand
CAAGAAAATGGTGTTTTTCCCACTGGTGTTGAATCGAGATGAAAAGATTACGTACGACATCAAGGGCTCTGGGTTGACCAGATACATAAAGTTTTAAAGTCCCTTTTGGCCACCCGACCTTAGGTCCCTTTTGAGAATTATAAATGTGTTACTGCTTGCCCAGATTTAATATTAGTGCCACTTGCCACTCCAAAAGTGTCCTTTTCTTGTCTTCCTTTTCCTTCCCCTGCATTTGGACACGTTTTAGAACTTTCAAGTGTCCTTCTCTGATCTTCTAACCATATAAAANGTCAAACTGCTGAATTCAAACGGCNTCAAACCACTTCCTAAATCCACATCTAGGCACCCATAGGCTAGTGTGGCTCTCAGAGCTCAGGCAAGCTTCCTTGTGCAATAGATGGTGCTTAACACAGGACCTCCCAACTGATCAAAGTGCAGAGAATAAGTGACTGAGGGCTTCCCAGCCACAAATAGGACATCAGTGTCACCCTCTTTGCAAGGCTGAAGGACCACTGCTGAATTGAGAGGTGAAGAGATTGTTAAAAACCAGTGGATAGGGAAGACTGGAATGAAACAGTGTCCTCTTGTAATGCAGGACAGTTGCATTTATGAACGCATAGCAGCTATACTTACCAGTACAGCATCAAGCCAGTCAATATTCCAGTATGGATGACAGCAGGGCTCAGGAAACCTTCAGCTGGGGAGCTAATGACAGTTGATGGCTGTTAGGGGAGGGGCAGTTGGTTTNCTTCAGGGGTGTGGTTCTTTGGAGATAGACCATGCTACAGTGGATGGTTCTACACTCATGAGTTATTGAGCAGCACACATTGGACTTAGCGGGTTATTTTGAAAAGAGTATATGGAATTGAGAGGGGATGTGAAAGGGAGATCTGGCAGGAGAGTGTTGCTGTACATCCTAAANGGTCTTATAATAAAAAGCCGGAGCCAGATATTGGGGTAAATGCTGAAAGATCAGAGAGACAAAGGAACAAGCCAGAGCCAACCTCACCTCTCCAGTTCCTCAGCTGATCCTGTCTCCACGAGTCCTCAGACTGAATGCCTCTGAGTCCTCAGCCAGAAGGCTCTCTAGTTCCTGTCTCCTTACATCTTATATGCCTTTCTCCNCCCAGCCATTTCACTTCCTATCTCAACCTTCCTAGTGCTGGGATTAATGGCCTTCGTGCTTCCCAAATACTGAGGTTAAAATAAAGGTGTGTGCCACCACTGCCTGGCGTTTCTCTCCTAGACTGGATCAATCTCATGTAGGCTAGTGTGGCCTTGAACTCACAGAGATCCAGATGCATCTCTGCCTCCCGAGTGCTAGGATTAAAGGTGTGTGCCACCACTGCCTGACCTCTATATTTAATCTAGTGGCTTGTTCTGTCCTCTAATCTTCAGGCAAATTTTATTAGAGTACACAATATATCACCACAGGAGAGGGCCATAGGATGGGTGAAAAAATCTAATTTCCCTTCAATATGGCAGACCTACTGAAAGGAAAATTATTGGCCCAGGACCCCCAAGACCAAGTTCTCAGACCAAATTCTCAGCCCAAAGGAGATTTATTTGCCCCAGAGGGACGGAGTGCAGTGAATAAGAGACAAAGACAAATAGAGGAAGAGGGAGAAGGGGAAGGATACCAGGGAAAGGGGGCAAGGGTATTGTCACAGAGGGGAGACAGATGTGGCACACAGGAAAATGGCAGTTTATAAAGATACAAGGGGAAACCACATGTTAGGATAAGTGTTTAATTCTAATCAGGCATGTTAATTAGGTGAGCCAAAGGGGGCTTGTGAATGCTTTTTAGTACTGGACCTTGGTAGTCAGCCTCAGGAGGAGGAAGTGGCCAAATAAGGGAATAGACTTAGGGGCTAGCTTCATGAATGCAATCTAATGGTTTTTAGCAAGGCAGAGGGAATGGGGGAGAAGGGCAAGACCTGCCAGAGCCGCATGCTCCAGTGGGCAAGTGTCCCTTCACCTGCTATGTATCAGGAAAGGCATCACCACTGCCTCCATAGTCCTATGCTGAAGTAAATCCTTTCAGCTTCTTCAGCCATGGCCAGGATTCTGTTTCCTGCCACCATCCAGACTGCTTTCACTGGATGACCTGGACTTTGTGCAAAGGTCTCTTGAAGTCCATTCAAGGAACCTAGAACTCTTTGTGTATGGTCTGTTGACCCAAAGACAGAGGTTTTTTAACTGCTTGCTCCTAGGCTCTTGTTACTTAAAACTTACTGTTTTTATTTATGGTTTTTTTTTTGACAGTTCTGTGCATGTGTTTGTATTTAGGTCATTTTCATCCCATGATCCTCTTCTTCCTTCCAGTCCTGCTAGGAATATTGTCATCATTGGTGACTCCTCCTCCTCTTTCTTCTCTTCCTCCTCCTCTTTTTTTCCTCAAAAAACCCCCTTCTGATTTCATATCTGTTTGTTTTGTGTTGTTGTTACTGGTTTGTGACCCACGGATTTTAATCAGATTGCTCTGATGAGCATGGGTTGAGAATGATTTACCTGAGTGTCAGCAATGTATCAGTGGCTACATCACCACAAAAAATGGCTCCCCCTCCTTCAATGGACACTTTTTTTTCCTGATAACAAATCATAACAAGATGTAGTTTCAAAATGTTCTTTAGTTCACACATAATTTTACCATTCGCTAAAGTTGAAAATGAATTTACATATTAATGAAGTAGGTGTGCTTATTTACATGTATTCAAGGAATAAAATCTTCACTAAACATTCGATACTGCAAGACCTAGAGCATCTTCAGAGTTTTTCAGATTTTTCCTATTCATTCATTCATTCATTAATTCATTCATCCATTCACTCATTCATTCTAGGGCCTTTAGATAGACCCTCACGTAGTCCAGAATGTCTTCAAACTTGCTAAGTAGCTATGGCTGGCCCTGAACTCCAGATCCTCCTGCCTCTACCTCCCAAGTGCTGGGATTATAGATGTGCACTCCCAAGTGTGATCAATATTTTGATTTTATAACCAACCATCAATTCTGAGAGACACTTTCTTTAATATCTCTTTTGATTCTTCTTGAAGCAATGGGCAAGCAATGCCCATTGCTCTGTTTAGCACAGCCTTGGATTACATTAACTTTTTAATTCATTTATTTGTTTTTGGCAGCCTTATTTTTTCCGCTCAGTGAACTGTATCTCCATGGCTGGTTAATTCTGTCACTTGAGTGTGTGATTCATAAGAAACCTGCCTGAATGCCAAGGTGTTCCATGATCATAATCCACAAGCCTTCTCCTTGCCAGTCAACAGATCACAGGATACAGATTGAAAAGCTGTTTTTCATCCCACCTCTAAAATGACAAATTTGAAGCCATCGAGAAAGTAAGTAGGATATTGTCAGCTTGAGGTGGCAGTTCTGGACTCTTGTAGGATAGCTGGTGGCCTTGGGCACATTCTCTCATTGGTGGATATTNCATAGAATTTAAAGGGACACAGAGCACCCCGCATCCACACACCCACATCCAGTATTAAGCAGAGTCATTTAAGGTGAGCATACTATATGGAATGACTCCAAGGGCACGGGCAAATCTATAGTGCTCCATTTAGCTTTGACTTTAAACTATGCCTTTTCTTCTCTACTGAATTGTTCTGAGCGTGGAAATCTACTTTCTTTGTTTCTGTACAGCTTTGGGAAATGCATTCAGTTATTCTTAGTGAGTGTGGGGTTGGTCAGAATTAAAAAATAAAGATAGCTATTGAGATACCACCTCTTAAGCCATAGCTCTGCGATAGAAACACAGGGACATGGGATTCAGAGTTATCTAAGAGGTCCTCATAGGTCCCAAAACCACCCATTTGGCCTAAGGTAGTAAAATTATTTTTGAACGTCACTTGTCACCTGCCATGTTTGCGCAAGGTGATCTATGGTTGCTTATTCATGATCTGGAGACCAGTCCATGTGGCAAATACACACCTTATGAGTGTGTACTCACCTCCATCTGCTGTACCTCTCCTTGTCAAGCCCTGGTAACATAAAAGTATTTCATAAAGTGTCATGAAGAATAACTATCCATTTGTACTTAGGTTGTATATTATTGAGTTTCTCTTGCTGTGACAAAACATCATGACTAAGATAATTCATGGAAGAAAGAGTTTGTTTTGGCTTCTAGTTCCAGAAGTGGCATCTGTGATGGCTAAGGCTGCCATCAAGGGGCTGAAGCACGAAGCTGCTTGATTGCATCTCCATCCACATGCAAAAAACAGAACAGGCCAGCTGGTATTGGGGCAGTGCAATAAGCCCCCAAATCCCACCCCAGTGACATACTTCCTCCAGCAAGGCTCTACCACCTAAAGTTCCATAACCTTCCCAGACAACACCACCAACCTGGTCCAAGTATTCAAACCCTGGAGCCTGTGTGTGGGGTATTTCTCATTCAAACCATCACAGCTTGAAAGTGACATCTTTGAGCATGGTGCCCTGGATGGAGGCCATACACGTTCAATTGCAGATATACTGTCACTTCCATCTATAACTAAACATAACAGCCATGGCNTCTCATGCATTGCTGTCAGGTTGTTGCAAGATGGTGGACTGGTTTCTGTGTGTGGTTGCTTCTCACACGGTGCTGGCTTTTCCTATCTGTATGGTGGCACTTTAGATGTGCAAGGAAAGCTGGGTTAAGAATAACTCGGAGCTCTTGGGCTGTGAAGCTTCGGGAAGATGGACTTGAGTGTTGCAGATGTTCAGCTGTGTCTTTGTGTGTCTGCGTCCCTGTTGGTCTGCATGTGCATTTTGGGGGCACGGATTGAGTGGAAAGGCTATTTATATTTTTGTGTCTTGCTCCTTCAGTTAGTGTTTGAATAGGACCATTTGGTAAACGCATCACTAGAATGTTCTCTCCATAACGGGCACCAATCTGGGTAATGAGAGCACTCAGCCATTAACCNGCCCTTCCCCCCATCCTTAGCTTTATTTATAGAAGTTCAGAGAAATTGGCAGCTGCTTTTTGAAGCCACAGTCGGTCATGCNGACCTTTCTGATGGCATTTGGTTAGATCCTTCTGTCTTTCTGATTCACCCTCTCTGGGCACATAGCCTNGGTCCCTTTGTCTATCTTGAAAGCATTATGTACTCTTATTTTAGACAGCCAATGCTGCTATTGTGGATGACTGACACTCTTCAGAGGAAGGTGTGAGTGTGAGCATGTGTGTGTGTATGTGAAGGAGCATGTGTGTGTAAGCTTGTGTGTGCCATTCTGTGAGCATGTATCTGTGTGAGCGTGTCTTGTATGATTTGTGGGAATGTGTTTGCTTATGTGTGCACTCCTGTGTACCCATTATGCACTGAGGAAGACAAAGTTGTGTGTCTCTACTGTGTCTAAGGCAAGAATGTGTCCTTTGCTGATTGCATCTGTGTCGGCACATGTAGGCCTTGAGAATCTAAAGGAAAGCCACTCAAGCCNGGATTGTCTTTAAACTCAGCCTGCCAGAGGCAACCCTGCATGTTCTTCCTTCCTTCCCTACCTCAGCAGGCCTGTCCTCTCTGTCTCCTTAGAATTCACATTAGTGAGCCTCCGCCGTCCACCCTTGCCACCCTCCTCTTTGAGCCTCCTTGTGATCAATTCCAAGGCAGCACAGAGGGACTGTGCCTCATCTCTCAGTGGTTCGGGCAAGGCAGCTGCAGCCAGCTACAGTGTGAATCACTTACACTGNCTTCTGGGCTGAACACAACTGAGACCTTGATGTCTGACTCTTTTCTGAGGCTCCTTTGCCATGCATTGCTTCTCCCTCAGTTCTCGTGAGGCAGGGAGGGTATTGATTAGACCTTCAAATGAAGAGGAGCTGGAGGCTCTGCTTTACAGGATCCATTGCAGGTCAGGGTTGGGCAGAACGGCTTCCAGCAAGCCGCTTCTCTCAAGGGTGGGAGCGGAGGGGTTANGCAGTTAGAAATGTGAAAAGAAGTCTACCAGTGAAAGACTTTTGGAACATTCTTTTACCTTCTGGGTCTTTCTTAGGCTACATTACCACTGAAACCTTGCCTATCATAGGCCCTCAATCTGTGGATCTGTTATTATTACAGGGCTTGAGTGAGAGGGATGGCAATTCCTCTTGGATATAACTCCCTGGTGAATTAAGATCTGAGGGAAAGGGACCCTCCACTTCACCTTCAGCTCTCANGTTGACATCTGACCTGGCAAAACTAATAGTAATATCAATGCTCNCGGCAGAAGAGGACTAACTGTCAGCATCACTAATATTAATGCTTTCTGTGTCCGTTACATTTGGTTTATAGCTCTAGTCAATAAGGACAGCAGGGGACTCAGTTAGAAATAACAGCTGGATTTATTAATGATAACAATTATGGACATAGAACGTTATAAGGCATCTTTTTCATAATGCAAATAAAGAAATTAGTTACAAAGCTGGAGAGAGAGAAGGAGCTGGACCATCAGTCAACTCTCAGCTCCCAGCATAGAAAACATTTCTTTGCTTCTGGCTATGCCGTTGATCTACACTGTTTCAGTGGGNAAAGGAGAATACAGAAGATTCGGGCCTGCGTAGGCTCACTTCACATCTGACTGGAGGGAAGCTGGGGTATGATAGCTGAGAAGCCCTTCATATTTCTTGGTTTCCTACATGCTGTCTCCTTTAAGACCTTGTAGTAACTGCTTTTCTGTTACTGTGACAGAACCATGAGCAAAAGCAACTGAGGACGAGTTCCTTTGGGATTATGGTTGCAGAGGGTTAAGAGTCCATCATGGTGGGGAAGCATGACAGTGAACAGCAGGCATGGCGGCAGGAATAGGAAGCCAAGATCTTGAACTACGTATTGAACTACAAGCAGGAAAGAGAGGGTGCAAACTAGGACCTTGAGGACTCACTCTCAAAACCCACCCTCACTCCCAGGCATGCACTTCCTCCAGCAAGACTGCACCTCCTAATCTTCCTCAAACAGTGCCACAAACTGGGGACCAAGTGTTAAAAATATCCAAGACTATGGGGCTATTTCCCAACCAAATCCCTACACAGACTCAGAACCACTTGAGAGGGAGATTTTACTGTGGGAGGAATAAGGCAAACAGGCACCTTTTGAAAGTTTTTCTCAGGTCAGGTCCCTCTGATGGAATTGATCAATTTTTTTTTTAAGCAGTGGGCCTCAGGCATGACATCTAAGCTTCAAATCTACTTATAGTTTTGGAGTAGAGGCAAATACCTTCACACTGTCATCTGGGCGTTAGATATCAATACGAGAAGGAAAGTTGAGAATAAATCTTTCCTTGTGGTTTGTCTTGTGTGGTGAAACTTGGGTTATCTTTCAATAGGAAAACTGGAAAGGAAAAAATATGATTGAGAGAGGAGGGAGGGCAGAGAGAGAGAGCAACAGAAAGATGGAAGAGGGGATGACAGAGGATGGAAGGACTCCTTCAGTGGCACTCCAGCCTTTTCCTAGGCCTCTGAGGACATGTTATATTCTTGTACTTGAATCCCATGACAGGCCTAAGGATCATGGAAATAAGATTTCTCTAAAAAATCATTTTCCCTCCAAGGGGTGAGGATGTCGCTCAGTTAGTAGAGTGCTAGCCTGCTATGAATGAATCCTTAAATCCAATCCCCAGCACCACACAAACCAGTCATAGTGGTAGATGCTTCTATTCCTAGCAATAGGGAGGTGGAGGCAGAAACATCAGGTGATCAGGTTTGTCCTAAACTACACAGTGANTTCAAGGCCAGCCTGAACTTAAGGAAGAAGTAGAGCATGTTGATGCTAATCAAGAGTCTCACTTAAGGCAAACATTTGTCCAGGTCACCGCGACAGCAGGCCATGTGGAATGAGTGATCAGGTGTCCTCTCCACTTTGGTGCCCCTCCTTCTGCAACTCTGCATCTGTCCCTCATGTTCCCCAGGCTCATCCCATGCTCTGCTCATAATCCATGCATCTGTCACGAGGGTGGCACCACCTCAGACTGCTCCCATCTCCACGTCTGGGATGAGAACATTTTGTTTGGCTCTGGGCATGTTCAGATGTACTCCATCAGGATGCTTCTTGATTCATTTAAATTCTACAAGAAGGAACAGCCGCCAGCTGCCACTCTGCTCGCTCATCATCTCTCCTGGTGTCAGTCACACCTCATTGCATTTGGCAATACAGTTGACGTGGGGTGACATTAGCCAGAACACAAATCAGGTAGCATCTGCCGAGAAGTGGGGAGAAGAAAAATTGCAAACACGTTTATAAAAGGGAAAACAAAATCAGGGTGATATCCAGGTTGCCTTTTTGAGAGTCCCAGTTTCTGGGCTTGTGTGTAGGATTGGTAGCTTGATATTCTAGTGTCCCAGTTTGCCTGGTTTAATATTGCTCCTACCACCTATTGCAAGGGGAGCTCATGGCATGTAGTGGACAGGCAGAATGGAAGTGATGAAGGCAACCATGTGGTCCATCTGCTTCGGGATGATCCTACTTCATAGCTATTGTCCAGACATAGTAGATGCTAACAGCTCTTTCACTTTCAAACATGTCCTGATTGGAAAGAGAAATAATTAGACAGTGCAATAGTCTTGTTTGATGCAGGATGCATCAGTGATATGTACTGAGTCTCTATAGTACAAGATCCAAGGTGAGGAGTCTAGATTGGAGAGATGACTCAGTCAGTAAAGTAGTTGTTGTTCAAATATTAGGGCTTGGCTTTGATCTTCAGAACCCATGAGAAAAGCCAGGACTCATGATCATGCTTATTATAATCCCAGAGCTAGGCAAGTGAAGACAGGCAGATCACTGAGACTTGGTGACCAGCCAGCCTAGCTCAATTGGTGAGAGACCTTGTCTCAAATAAATAAGTTGGACAGCTCCTGAGGACCTCTGATCCCTGCCAAAAAAAATATAAAGTTGAGGAATGTGTGTAAGTGTTTCACGGTCTCTACTCTTTATAAATTCATCATTTGGGGCTCACATCAGCCAACAGAATTAGAGATTCAGAAGTTGTCTTCTTGATTGGAAAGCCAGGAGGGCAAACATCAGTGATTATTGTTTACTGTTGGGGCAGGAAGCAGTCATAGTTCCCAACCTGATGACATCACCATGCACTGGCCTTGTAGTTGGGAAGAACAACTTGCATCCCTTCCCNACACGTTTCTCAGCTGTCCNTGGGCACGATGATGGGTGACAACAGCGTCTTTCTTTGTGTTGGATGTTGTCAGGGTTCGGTGCCACGGTGAACAGCAGGTGCTTACCATTGTGTCTGGTGGAAGCTAAGGTCTCAGTGACCAAGAGCTTTGTGTATGTCTGACACATGACACACTCTGATGTAGATGCTCCAACAATCCTATATTTGCCCATCAGNGGCAGGGAGTGAGTGCTTACTGGATTGAGGCTCTCTGGAACCATCCCTTGTGTCTGTCTTTCAAACTCTGAGACAAATGAAGTAGGGGTGATCCTAGANTCCTCCTGTGGGAAAAACCAGTGCTACTACCACACCCAAACCCCCGGGTGTTTGGTGGTAGATGGTGAGGAGGTGAACAGCCTTCCTCAGACTCATTCATCTCCATTCTCGACATTTTCAGATGGAGTTGTGACAGCTAGGCAACAGTGTGCTGTGGGCTTGAGGGAACAGATGGTGTCAGAAAAATCTAGTATGTGATGGAAAAGCATGGCATGTTCCCATCAGCATGTGGAGGGAAGGGACAGTGTGTTCTAAGTAGCTCCTCATTCCAGTGATGGGTGAGAGAAAAGAAGTGGTGGAGTGCCAACTGCTAGCTCCTTCTTGGCCAGGTCTAGGCCACTGCTTCTCCAGACCTAGAAAAGAGACACATTTTGAGAAATGCTGGGTTGGGTCTTTTTATTTTTTTAAATACAATTTCTTTCCAAGATTTCGTTGAAAATATATCTTGGTGGTTGGCCAAAGAGCATAGAATCCCAGAAAACAAAACATAAAACCAAATATTTGCTTATTCAAATTATTATTGTTTAGCAATGTAGTTGAAAATAACAACTAATATTTATTGGATCCTNNGTATTAAATGTGAGGTAATATTTTTAAAATTATTTAAAAAATTATTTTAGAGTTTTGAGATAGGATCTCATGTAGANTAGGCTGGCCCCAAAGTCACTATGTAGCTGAGAATGGCACTGAACTTCTGAGCCTCCTGTCTCTACCTCCTGAGTGTTGGGATTATAGGCATATCCTACCATGCCTGGTTTATACAGTGGTGGGATTCAAACTCAGAACAGACACTCTACTAACTGAGCCATATCTTCAGCCCCAGGCCCTGAACTAAAAGGTTTAAAATATTATTGCATTCGGTACTTGGTGTATTACAAACTCTGACATAGATGTTCTGACAATTCCAAACTCACCTGTAAGGAAACTGCTGAAAGGCCTAATAGTTACATCCTTGTGTACTCGAGCTAAGTTAGCAAGACATCGGTAGCCATGGTGTTCAAGGATGGAATAGTCCCTAGCAGGAGAAGGAGTTAACTTACTGAGGGCTCAGGAGCATCCGTGACCCAGCTGAGGTGCTCTACTTTTCCCAGCCTGAAAGACAGGGATCTTCCAGTTGGGTGTGTCTCTTCTCCTTTCCCAAGGCATCTCTCTTACTGTTCTTCTGGAAAGGATAGCAACTTGATTTCCAATGTAAGGGGATACTGTACTAGTCTATGAGGGAGAGAGGAAGGAGGAATTAGCTACCATAAGGTTTTCTGCTTCAGTGGTCATGCTGGCTCCTTCTGAGCCCCTTCACTTTTGCTCTTTCATTTTTACACATACTTAGTGACTTCTCCATGCTGGACTCTGTACAACAGGAAGATGAGGAAAGAGACTGGAGAGGTGGCTCACTAGTTAAGAGAACTTACTTCATAATTCTGAAAGTCAAAGTTCAGATCCCAGCACTCATATGACAAGTATCCCCCCTATACTGTTATGCCCAGATCGNGGGGACCCCCAAAAGACCACCACGGAGACCAAATCCCATATGCAAAGAGCCTGTATTTCANGTTTGGAGTTTGGTCTCTCTGTCTGATGCAGCTATGTGAGCAAAGAGCCCCAAGCCCAGGCAGGGTGAAGTTTTTTATCATAGCAGAGGTTGGGGTAAGGGGATTTCTAGGGTTCAGGACCCTGATTGGCTGACATTTGTCTAGGGATGCTGAGAGTGTTTGGAATGTCGGGTACTTCCCCTTAGATGCAGGCCCTCCCTGGGTGNGGTCAGCTTATGGCTTTTTCTGGATCAGGGTATTACCTGTCAGTAAGCCTGTCACAGAAGCTGTGTCTGGGCCTCTAAGCCTGTCATGTCAGCTGTGTGGTCAAGCTGTTTTGCCACCCCGCCCCCAATACCTGTAACANCAGCTCTGAATTGTGAAGAGGCAGGAAGATTGCTGGGGCTTGCTGGCTTCCAGCCTAGCTAAGAAAATCATGCTGCAGGTTTAGGAAGAGACCTTGACTCAAAGAAATAGCTGGAAATGGATGGACAATGCCTGACAGTTTTCTGGCCTTTGTATACGCACATGTGTGTCTGTGTTCCCCCACATGAATGTATACTTACACTTACACAGAGACAGCCAAGTGTACATGCATACACACACACACACACTCACACACACACACACACAGGATTGCATTGGTGAGCACAATCAATGCATGGTCAATACCTTTTTTGAAGGTTCACTTCCTCGCATATATTCCTAAATATATTCATCTCCTGTCTTATAGTCACAGAGATGTCCATAATGTAGTGTTTAATGGCTGATTGCCTTCATTCAGGAAGGTGAGAGGGTCACAGCTTTACTCAGTGACCGAAAACAAATTGTTGCATTTCACCAGCTTATTTAATAATTTAGAAATGACCCTCTGTGGCTCCACCCCTGCAGGTCAGCTCCCTGCATAGCAAATGATTTTTTTGATTTTCTTTTTCCTCCATGAGGATGCGTCTGTTTCAGAGACAGAAATCATCTGGGCTCAGCGGCCTCTGAAGAGCTGTGAGAATGTACTGTCTCCTTTCCCCTGACTATCTTGAGGTGAGTCACCTAATTTCTTGTGACACAATGCTATTCTGTGTCTGGCTGAGTTTGATGGTGGCCAGTATTACAGTCCAGAGACAGAGGTGTAAGATTCCTCTACGGATTTAAGGGTTTGGGGTTGAATCANCTTAAGTTTGGGCCCCTTGGATACGTATGAAATTATCTCTTTGTGGTTGTGTGCACGAGGATGTTGCAAGGTTTCTCTCTGAGGTCTGTTGGGCAAGAGGATGATGACGGACACTCCTCTCTGAATTTGGATACCAAAGGAACAGTATATAATTTTGTAATTGCTCATAAATGACCAGTATAGTCACTTGGTCAGCACAGCGCCNTGTAATGAGTTGATTTGCTCCTCAGACTTCCGTCCCCCTCATCGCTTCAGGAGAGATGCCCATAGCTCTTGGCACCAAGTTCCTAAACCAGCCTCCAGATTACAGCATATGCTCAGCCAGGAGTTGCTCCCTTGTCAACAATGAGCATTAGTGCAGCAGTTGGAGAGGAAGGAGAAGCCTTTGTCTATTAGGAAGCCCGCAGAGCCTGGTTGCTAAGCAACCCAGTGTGGAGGCAGCAACCAGTGTGTACCAGGAGGGAACCCAGGGAGGTGGGCCTGGAAAACAGGGAGGAGGCATTCTTTTTGCAAATCAGCTGAGGCACCAGAGAATAAAAGGCAGCTCCTCCACCGTCTGGCACCCAGGTAAAGAAGTGGCACAGAGGTGGAATCAAGCTGTNACTTAAGCTTGGAAGTGCTAGGTGCCAGGGCTCACAGGTAACTCTCCTGTTATCTGGAAAACTTTGTGACCTTCAGGAGACTTTCTGCAGCCCAGATTTTTCTGACAGTAGGAAAATAAACCCAGGAATCAGTACCAGCAATCTCTCCTCACTTCTACTCTTGTAGAAACCAACATGCACACACACACACACACACACACACACACACACACACACACACAAAATCAGACAGGCACCGAATCTGCTGTTCCTAACCTGGTGTGAGGGAAAGGGTGGAAGGAAGGTTATGTTGCTAAAATCTCTGAGGAAAATGGCCTTTGGGCATAAGCACAATTTTCTAAATAAAAGGATTATTTNCTACTTGCAATCACTTTAAATATTTATACCATTCTGAATGTGCCATGATGAAGATACGGAGGAAGTTATCTTCTGTTGGCCCAAGTGTGGTGCAACATTTTGCTCCAAAGCTGCTAAGACCCAAGAAATTTGAAGAAGTCACCTTAAAACCCAGGAAGGAAAGAGCTTCCGAGTCTGCCTGCAGAGCACGCCAGGNTTCCAGCTTTCATGAATTGTCACCCATGTTGCCATGGGCTATTAGTGATGCACATGTCCTTTGAGATGTCCATGCTTCTATAAGTACCCCCTGACCCACCCTTCTGTAAACCCCAATAAATTCATTAGCTCACCACCTTAGACTTGGGGCATATTGTTACTTTAGTCTGTCTCTAGTTCTCCATCTGAAGTAAATAGGTATTTGCTCACGTCTTGCCAGGAAAAGCATCACACAAAAGCCATGTTTCTCACATCTCTTCTGCCCCAAAATGTGTTCTTAACAGCCTGCCAGCAGATCTGAAAGACAGAATACATGCCTTTGGAAGTTAAGGCATGCACCACCGATCTCCTCCTACACTGGGCTGGCTGACATCTTCAGTATCCACTGGTGCTCAGCTTAAGGTTGGCANTAAATTTGAACTGTGAAAACTGAGGTGCCTTCATTGTGAACCAATATTCAGGGTTGAATATGAGCTGAGCTGGGCANNTGCAGGCCCCGGGGACTGAGGCATGGCCAGGAGAAGGCAGTCGGCTGGAAGCTTTGCACTTTGGAGATAGGGATGTGTTGAGGCAGCACTTTCTCACTTATTTTAGCTGTTAACCTTGGCCACATTGCCTGATTGTTTGACCGAGGCTCACCTCTCAGTACACAGGAGGAGTAATTTTATTTACTTGTCGGAGATGCTGTGAGTTTGAAAGAAAATAGCCTATAGGACCAGAGAAGCTTCAGACCTGACACGTTTGCTCTATTATTATCACTACTATTTTATTTATGTGGATGTTTCTGTGTGAGTGAATGCTGGGTGAGTGCAGGTGCCTACAGAGTCAAGAAGAAGGCACTAGATCTCCTGGAGCTGTAGTTACAGGAGTTATGAGCCACCTGACATGGATGCTGGGAACTGAACTTGGTTCATTTACAAGACCAAAATGTGCTCTTAACCACCTAGGTATCTTACCAGCCCTGGAACCTGACATGCTTGTGCATGTGCTTGTATGTGCACATACATGCAGAAGCTAGAGGTCGACACTGGGTCTTTTTACTCTATCCCTGTCCACCTTAGTTTTTGAGACAGGTTCTCATCAACCTTCAATCAGCCAGTGAGCCCCAGGCATCTCCTTGTCTCTGCCTCCCCAATGCTGGGATGACAGCAGCATGCTATGGTACTGGCATCTTACGTGGTTGTTGGAGATCCAAACTCAGGCCCTCATGCTCATGTGGCAAGCNTTTTATGACCGAGTCACTTTGCTGTCTTAGTTACCTTTCTATTGCTGTGAAGAGATACCTTGACCAAAGCAGCTTATAAAAGAAAACCTTTAGTTGGTGGCTTGTTTACAGTTTCACACAGTGATTCCATGACCATCATGGTGAGGAACACGGCAGCAGACAGGCAGGCATGGTGCTGGAGCAGTAGCTGAAAGCTTACATCCTGATCCATAAGCAGGAGGCTTATGACATGGGCTTTGGGAACTTCAATGCCTATCCTCAATGACACACCTCCTCCAACAAGGCCACACCTTCTAATCCTTACCAAACAGTTCCACCAACTGGGGACCATGCTTTCAAACATATGAGCTTAGGGTGGGGGGCATTCTACTCCAAACTATCACACTGCCTCAGGGTGTGATATACTTAGAAACACTGAGTAGAGGTGAATGAGCAAGTCTATGTGGATACAAGGTTAATGCCAGAGTGAAAGTACAGCGAAACACACACAACAGAGCAAAGAGAAACCAGNTGAGGAGTACAGCTTAGGGCCATATCGCTGGCTTGGGAAAGTGGCTATTGGGTGTTCACAGCTTTGTGAGGATAGTGGAACACACAAGCATCCTGGTGTGATCATAACCAACGACCATAGCTCATTGGCTGAACATAAACGGTCCTCTTAAAGTTCACCTTCTAAGTGGCACAGAGACCCACTCCAGACAGCATGGGAACAAAGCTCCCTCTTGGAAGTGTCCAAGCTGACAGACAGCCTATCCCTGCAGACAGTGCCTGTCTCAGAGCCCTTTGTATTCACAGGTCTGGGTCTCTTATTCTGTGAGTGTCTTTTCTCTAGATGGCCACATCTACAGGTTCTTTTTTAAGTCTTTGTTCCTCTAGGAGTGCCCAACCTTTTGATATTACAATATGCTGTCATCTATAGATGTGTTGTTTCATACTAATGGCTCTCCTGGGATGCATGTGGGCAGTATGCTGCAGGTTGGACATTGTGACAGGTCTAAAACACATGTGTTCTTTCCTCTCTAAATGCCCATTACCTCACCAATGACATGAAACTTTGACTCAGGTGTCTGAATGTGCTCTAGCACCTGTCTTTCACACACTTTCCTCATACATTTTTAGGCCTTGAACCATTCTATCTATTCGTTAGCAGATTTTACTGGGTGCTTGGTAGCCAGTAGCCAAACACAGACACAGCACTGAAGAACTCGCATTGATTGATCAGGTGGCAAACTTGTGTTCTCTGAGGCTTATAATGGCCAGATATGGACAACAGACATGAAAATACCTGGTTATTTCAAGTGGTAATCAGCATACTCTGGTTTATGCAGCTAGAACAGAACACCACAGACTGGATAGCTGATAAAGAAGGGGTATGTATTCTCCATTCAGTTCTAGATGGTAGGTAGAAGGCCCAGGGTCTAATGGCTGGCCATTGATGAGGGCTTTCTGAGGAGTCACCCCATGAAAGAAGGTCAATGGTTAAAGGGTAAAATAATGAGAAGGTAGGCACATAAGAATAAAGGAAGGGCTCTCTAACTCGTTCTTTTGGGAGCAATGTGCAGCTCAGGTAGGGAAGCCCTCACAGTGACATTAGTCCACCTGGGAAGGCAGAGCCGCACAGCTTCCTACTCTCTCCCTAGGCCCTCGCTCCCACTGCTGCTGCATTAGAGATTAAGTTTCAAACAGCTCAAGTACATGAAGCTGGCACATGACACAGCATACTATAACACTAGCACTCAGGAAGCTGAGGCAGGGGATGGTCTTGAGTTCTAGGCCAGCCTGGGTTATATAGTGAGACCATGACTCCATAAGAAATAAAAACAACAAAACATTNAATAAAAAATACCCAACAAACATTTCCAACACACAAGCCCTTGGGGAACATGTTCAAGTGCAAACATTAGTAAGCACCACAAAGTACATTGAAATACAGAGATCTNGCCTGCAGTATAATAACCCCCGAAGTGCAGTGCCAACATAATGGTTGATTAGTTTTTCTTCTTCTATGGCTAACTGGACTCCACTGAGTGGTCCTCTNCCAGATGCTGCACTTGAAGTCATCCCTGTAACCAAATTCAGCTGAAAGGTTGTATGGGACTAGCTTCCAAGATTTTTTATCATGGGGCTCTCCTTACCCCATCACCCAGTCAGTGTTCCTGCACAAACTTCTATCAGCTCTCAATAGGTGATTGCATTTCAAACATGTGTGGTCACCATCCATCCAAGCCCCCATCCCCATCCTCTAACCCCTCGTGGCTTGGTGAAGTCCAGAGTCCAGAGCCAGTCTGGGAGGAGACTGCATGAAGACATGGTTGTAAGTCCAGGGAGCTGCCAGTGTTTGGAAAGGTGGCTATAATGCTCTTGTACACTATAAAGATTTGTCACTCGAATTGGTTTAATAAAACACTGATTGGCCAGTTAGCCAGGCAGAAAGTATAGGCAGGGCAACTAGACTAGGAGAATTCTGGGAAGAAGGAGGGCGGAGCCAAGGAATTGTCAGCCAGACACAAAGGAAGCAAGATGAGAATGCTGCCCTGAGAAAAGGTACCAAGCCACGTGACTAAACATAGATAAGAATTATGGGTTAATTTAAGTGTAAGAGCTAGTTAGTAATAAGCATGAGCTACTGGCCGAGCATTTATAAGTAATATTAAGCCTCTGAGTCAATTATTTGGGAAGTGGCTGCTGAGTATTTGGGAAGAGGCAGGCATGAGAGAAACGTCCACCTACAGGCTATTACATGTTGTGTAGATATTGTAGATATGGAAAATTTTTGGAAGTAATGCTCTTTGAACTAAGTCCAGAAAGCCACAAGTAAATTAGAGCTAAGCAAGTAGGGCCTGCAAGATAGCTCAGCTGTTACAGCCTGCCACCAAGCTGGATGATCTGAGTTTGATCTCTAGGACTTACACAGTGGAAGGAAAGAACCAACTTCTGCAAGTTGTCCTCTGACCTCCACACACATGCTGTGGCTTGCACACAGGCCTCCCCCTACAGCACATAACTAAAATGTAATAATTTTTAAAAGAAGGTTTTAGACAGATGAAAGGACAGATGGAGGTTTCTTGGAGGAGAAAAAGCTTGTGTCTTTCAAATATCTGGGTCCGTCCTCTCTCTGTTGGACCACTGACAGAAAGAGGTAGGAGAAACAAAATATTAAGAAGCCAAGGTGGCCACAGTGGGCATTTGTAGGCATAAGTGGGAGTTTGGGCTTTGTTTTACATTCACTGAGACACAAAGAGCATGTTTAAGACATAGAATGATCTGATATGATTTACAGAAACAAAAGTCAGACTTTCTTGTGAAAAAAAGATGCNAAGACAATTAGCCCAGTCTTGTCGTTAAATCAGAAACATNAAACAGGGCAGAGCTGGATTGGGAGGTTTAAATGATGACAACCAAATGCAAAGTGTAATCCTGAGATGGAGGAAAATAGCTGTGGAGACATTTGGGAATAATTAGCATATTTGAGCTGTACTAAGACGGAGAGGCGACATTATCTTCGGGAACCACGTTGACAAAACAGCAGGGACAAGAGGCTTCTACTTNGGTTTAAAGTAGTCTCAACAGTATCTACAATGTGACAAAGNCACAAATTAAAGCTTTGAGCTTCCTGTGACCTCTGGGTGTGAGCTTCCGAATGTTTGGATTGCTTAGAAGTAGCAGATGGGAGGAGCTAATAGTGAAAACNAGGTTATCAGGAAGGCAGATGCTTTGGGTGCAGAGANCAGTCATTTTGANTGGTCACTGAATGGATTTAGTGATGGGTAGATCCATTGGAGTTTATTTGGAAGTAGAAGGATTAGGACCTACTGGTAAACCACCATCTGAGAAGTGAAGAAGTCCAATTGGAATGGCTTTTAGGCTTGGGCTTGAGAAATGGATGGAAGTGGAGGCATATTCTAGAATGGCAAAAAACAAAACATATGTGGCAAGGGTGCCTTTATCAAAGAGAGATTCGGAGATGGGTAGATGCCCACAATTGAGTGATTTCCCAGGAGATGTTCCATCTGAAGTTCCTAATCCCCTTGGATGAGTACCTATGCATCTCCAGAGTTCTATAAAGATGAAGTCTTTCTCAAGCAAAGTTTTGAAAAATCTGGCTAAGTTGGGGCCAGGTGAGGAAAGGTGTGTCTTGGAAAGACCCCTGGGGATGTGAAGAACACAATTCACACTGGGTGCCTGTGAAAGAAAAGCTGACTTTTTAAGCCTCTTCATCTTTGCAAATCCGTACCTGCACTCAAGATGGCCCAAACAATTCACTATTAACCTCTAGACTAAAACTATGTCACCAAAGAANAGCATTGGNCACTGTGTCCAGAAATCAGCTATCTCAGAGAAACATGATCAGAGTCATCTTTGATAGAAGATATTTTCTAGCCAGCTCTCAGTTAGGTAATATCTCCAGCTAACCCAAATTTCCATTATATCTTGTGATAAAACATGACTTATAGATGACCTGGCAGACTGCCCAACTCAAATTAAAGTGATGTGGCTTTTTTGCTAATCACATGAGAAAAAGTTGGGTTAGAAATGAAGGAGGACTTCTAAATAGTAAGCCAAGAGTAGCATGGGTGACGCTTTGGGTGTGTCCCCACCCGTTGAGACTATTTCATGGCCAAAAACTGTAAAGCAGAAATAACCAGACTAAAGGCAGCTCTTTCCAGTGTATAATTTTTTTTTAAAGCCTGGCCTGTGACCAATCTACCCCTGTCTCTTATACACATCTAGATGTGTATAAGAGACAGTCATGGCCAAAAACTGTAAAGCAGAAATAACCAGACTAAAGGCAGCTCTTTCCAGTGTATAATTTTTTTTTAAAGCCTGGCCCGTGACCAATCTACCCAGATGCTTCGGGCTGAATCAGTCCAGATGGTTCTGTGAAACAGCCAAACTGAGCATTTCAGATGTGCTACAAATTTGGATCCTGGAGGATCTTCACTAAGTAGGAAATCTCAGATGCCAATTACTGAGACCTGGAGACCGCAGGAAATAGGAGGCAAGGGTCAAATGTCAAGTGTGGAGCAAGTGTGGATACTGACAGTGACCCAGTCCTTCAACTGAACTCAAACATTCAGCATAGTTTCTTCACTGGTGTTTATCCAATTTTAATAAAAACCTTTAAAATTCTGTATTGTCCTAACAGCAGAGTCTTTCAAGACACATGCTTAATAATTTCAATGAGAAATGTAGAGTGTCCATGTCCCCATAGGTTCATGTGCTTGAGCACATGGTCCCCAGTAGGTAGTGCTGTTTGGGGAGGTTGTGGAGTCTTTGAACAGGTGGAGCTTTGCTCAAGGAGATGGTGTCATTTGGGGAAGGGTGGGCTTTAAGGGTTTTTAGCCTCAACCTACTTTCTATTCTCCTTTTCTCTGCTTCTTGAATGCATTGTAATAAAACACAATCTGTAGATTGCCTGGAAGATTGCCCAACTCAAATTAAAGCAATGTGGCCTTTCAGATAACCATAATGAGAAAAAATTCACTTAGCAGACAGCTTCCTGCTCCCTAGGCTATTTCTTCCCCTTTATGACAGACTATATCCCCTTTGGAAGTCTAAGACTAGGGTAGAGCTGCGTGTGATGGCACACATCTGTAATCCCAGCACTCAGCAAGGGTTGTGAGTTCTATCCATTATGGACTGCATAGCAAGACTGTCTCAAAACAACAACAACAAAACAACCCAAACAGATGTTCATCAGTGATAGAGTGCTTGCTCCCTAGCAATGAGGGGAAGTGGGAGACAAAGAAGTGAGGTAAATAAATTAGATGGCCAGGAGGCTGAAGAAGGAAGCAGGAATTATAGCAACCACTGGGTTAAAGATGCTTCCATCTACTGGAGGAAGGACATCAATCGTGCCAGACCATCTGACATCGTGATGAGTCAGAGAGGGCAGAGCCAGCTGCCCCGTGGATCCTCTCAGGAAAGAATGCTGTTCCCCTAGGTGGGAAGGGCCACACCAGAGACAAGACACAGACCAGAAAACTTTCTTGAGAGACTTACCCAAAGCTGAGAACATACCTGTCATTCACAGCTATGAAGGCTTTGACATTGGACATGGTGCTTCACTTTTCTGCTTCTGTCTTGGCATCAGAGATTGGATACTGTTGTACAAAGTATTTGCACACTGTTTGATACCTAGTACATCTTGTTCATATTAGATAAAAAAATTATCTTTTTTCCTTTTTGTTGTTTTGTTTGTTTGTTTGAAATAGACCATCTTGTAGCCCAGGCTAGGCTTGAACTTACTGTGTAGCCAGTGGCTGCTTTGAACTCTTAATCACCCTCCTTCTACCTCCCGAGTGGAGTGTTGGGATTACATGTGTGCTGCCATATCTGACTTCTTAGATNTTTATCAATCTATCAATGTTGATGAAGGGAGTACATAAACCAACAATAAAGGGATAGCATCAGTGAGAAAAAATACTCATTAGGCACAAGCGAATAACTGCAGCACTGCAGAGGCTGAGGCAGGGGGATGGGAGAGTGTGATGCTATCCAGGACTATGTAATGAGTTCCAGGCCAGGCCTACCTAGCCTATGTAATAAGATCCTGCCTAAAAACGCTACACACACACACACACACACACACACACACACACACACACACACACAGAGCAAGAGAGATGGGGGAGAGGGGTTCCTTCATTTCCAGATCTGGTATTTTTCAGAATCCCGTGTCCAGGCAGCATGGAGAATCCGGTTGCATTGCGAACCTTTTGGCATTGACAACTGCTCAGCTCTGAACACATGGAGCCACAAATACAATGACAAACTCTTGATGTTTTTTTAATNACTGAGCTCAATCTGATGACATTCTTCTTGAGTTTTCACAGGGGCTGATGATGACAGCTCATTGGGGATCTGTCCTCAGCTTTTGGGGAGCTGAATGGCTTCTGGCTGAAGACCACAGCCCCAAGGCTGGTAGCTCAGAGACAGTACAGGTACAAATGACATTCGCCCTGGGGTAACTGTTTCCTGTCTGTGCTTGTTGAACCTGTGACTAGCACATTTCTTAGGAATGCANTTTCCTCTTCTATGTCTAGAATCTATATTCTTTAAAAATTGTGTGTGTGTGTGTGTGTGTGTGTGTGTGTGCCCACACGTGCATCTGTCTCTTATACACATCTAGATGTGTATAAGAGACAGGTGTGTGTGTGCCCACACGTATGTGCAGGTACCCATGGAGGCCATAAGAGGGTAGTAGAGCCCTAGAGCTGGAGTTTAAGGCATTTGTGAGCCACCCTACATGGGTGCTGGAATTCAAAGTCTGGTCCTCACCAGTGAGTAGCAAGCTTTTTTAAATCTCTGAGTCATGTCTCTAGCCTCCAGAATCAGCTTTCCTATACGGACTTGAATATATCAAATGAGTGGTACATTCCTTGAGTCACTGTAATTGTCCTTCCCTGCTAGGCCAGATTTTATAAACCACCCATTGTGAAGGTGGTAGAGGACTCTTGCAGGGATGTCTGTAATATGTCACAGCATTTAGGGGCACTACCATCTATAGGGTATATACCTCTCCATTTGCTGACCGGAGGGCTTAGATCCAGGGAAGACTGGAGCACCTAGTGAGAAAGAAAGGGGCTACTTTTTAGACCCTCTTGTTGTGGCTCTAGTTACAGATCAGTTTTGTTTCATTATTCTACCAGGCAAGTTCAACCTTTTGACATTAAAACACGGTGTCACCATCCACAACATTCATATTGGAGAACCAATTACACACATAAACACACACACACACACACACACACATAATGAATTACAAGAAATCATAGAAGAAGCATCATAAGGTTTAAAGTATATGGTTCTGCGTTGGTCCATATTCATAGCTCTCCTCAGCCACGCATGGTCTCATGCTGCCTGCTGCTTGTGAGTTGGGCACTTCTGGCTCAAGAAGTGAAATACATCACATGTGTGTGATGGAGGGGAAAATTAGAAAACGAATTGGCAATGATTCTGCAAGGCACTATGGGTAGCAAGAGGTGGGCTAGGAGTCCTAATGAGGGCTTTTCGAAGGAGGNCAACCCACTCAGACCCCAGTTTTAAGATGAAAACCTCAGGCCTTGCATTCCAGGAAGGAAAATCATGAGCTAGTCATTTGAAATTCTTTTCATCTTCACAGTGGTGTCTTATTTTCCCCTATATCATGCCTTCTTGAGAGCTGGGGGGTCTGGNCACAATGCCTAATTTCATCTTTCACTGAATAATATTCCCTCAAATATAGTATCTTTGTTGACAGCTATTAAATGCCCGGTTGACACCAGACATCAAAGAATGGGAGAGCTCACATTAGGTGCTACAGATTCATTTAGCAATCAAAGATAACTGCCGGATAAATAGCAGCCAGAGTGGATTTATTTTCAGGATGAGTGGCTGGTTGCCATGTGAATCACAGCTCCTGAGTTTATCCACTTCATCAGCCTGCCAGAACCCTCCAACAGCCCTTTGTTTGGGGCCATCCCAAGACTGGCTTTTAAAGTCTTATGGCAGCCTGATGATCACAGTGCATGTGGATTGCTCACATGGGTTTACGTCTCTAGCGTCTTGGCTCTTCTGCTGTGTATTTGATTTTTGTTATCTAGCTGGGTAGCAGCTCTTGCCTGTGACATTGCTGGATGTGGGGCATAGCTGGGAGAGGGGATGCGTAGTGGTTAGATTCTGTTTCAACCTTTCTTATCCTTGTAACATCAGACATTGGAAGAACTGCTGGAACTCTGGACTGCTCCCCTAGCTCTTGGGGAGCCCAGCTCTCAGCTTTGATGCTGCTGGTCTTGGGGAGGTCAGCTGTGTGGTTAGCTGGGTGCCTGCTTTCCTCATACCCTACCTTCTCATCCTTTCCTGTAGAGCATCAGTGTGGCCATTTTGTACAGAAAGTTGAATCACAGTGGTGACATAGGTGAGGTCCATTTTGGACCATCTTGGTCATAAAGGGTTATTAGGAGTGACTTACCCCCAGAACAGATCCTCTGGGACTGGAGCCAGTGCAGAGCATGAGGAGCAGCTCAGCCTTCTTTCTCANCAGCAGCAGAAGCTTCTGTTGTTTTGTCTACGTGTCTATGTGTGTGTGGAAACCACAGGTCAACTTCAGGGGTCATCTCTCAGGTGCTATGTACCTTGCTTCTGAAATAGAGTCTCCCACTGGCCTGAAGCTCACCAAGCAGGCTAGTCTGGCAGGTCATGAAGCCCCAGGATCCACCTGTGTCCCTAGCCCTGGAGTTTCCATGCCTGGTGGCTTTACATTGGTTCTGGAGATCAAACTCAGGTTCCTGGGCTTGCACAGCAAGCACTTTTCCAACTGAGCTATCTCTTCAGCCCTGCTGAAATGGATTTTATTTTAAGGACTGTATTTTCAGTCCAACTTTAAACATCTGTGGACTGAACCGAATTTGGAGCTCCTATTTGTTATTTCTCTTCCTTCCTTCCTTCCTTCCTTCCTTCCTTCCTTCCTTCCTTCCTTCCTTCCTTCCTTCC
>LZPO01066348.1:55653-74578 GCA_001675575.1 Neotoma lepida | reverse complement strand
TGAAGACCACCTGAGACATCAGCCTCTTGGACTGAACAACGACTGGATTCCTGGACCTTCCATTGGTAGAGAGCCGTTGTTGAATTAGCTGGACCACAGTCTGTAATATATGCTAATAATCCCCATATATATTGAATATTCATTATATATTATTATATATTCATATAGTTAAGATACATGAAGTCATTCTATCAATTCTCTTCCTCTCGGGAACCCTGACTAAAACACAGGTCTTTGTGCATACTAGGCCAGTGTTCCACTGCTGACCTGCATCACAAGCCCTCTCTTTATTTATTTATTTATATTTTGAAATATAGTGCTTCCAAGTTTCCAATTTGGCCTTGAATTCACCATCTTCTTGCCCTAGTCTCCTGAGTAGCTTAGATTATGGGCTTGCACCACCAGACCCCCACACCTGTAGTCTTTTTAGATCATCTTAGTGTCCAAGTGTTTATTCAATAACTCAGTAAGCCCATGAGTTACACTGTAACTGTTCTCCTTTTACAGCTAAAGCAGTGAGAAGTCAGACACCAAGCCCAGCAGAGTGAAGTGACACGGTGCTCAGTGCGGCTGCTGGATGGTCTCATCTGTGTGTCTGCCAAACCACTCCGAATCTGGATCATGCATTACTGGCCCCCAAAGCACCATGTACGCTGGTTTCCTCCCCACTATGACCAAAAGCCTAAAGCCAAGCCAAGAAAGGAGTAGGTTGTTCCAACTCACAGTTGAGGGCACAGTCCATCATGGTGGGGAAGGCAGGGCAGGAGAAGGAGAGCAGGGGAAGGAGGGGCTGAGGCAGCCGCTCACATTGTGTACAGATTCAAGAAGCAGAGAGAGAGAGAGAAAGAGAGAGACAGAGACAGACAGAAGCTGGCTCTCAGTTCAGTCCTTTATTCCAGGATCCTGGTCCACAGGATGATGACACCCACAGTTGGGTATCTATAGTCACCTCCTGCTCAATTGCATCTCTCTGGGAAAACCCTCACAGACAGGCCCACACAATCTGAAATCTAGTCAAGTTGACAATGAAGACTGACATCATCACACACTGATCTGAAAGCTCCTAAACTGGCTAAGGAAACTGAAGGCAAGACTAGATTAACCGAGCTGTGTTATTAGTTGATGGAGGGCTGTGTCATTAAGTGATGGAGGTGACCACTCACTGCCCATCCCTAGAAACCAGAGGCTGACACTGCAGAGAACAGAGAGAATAGGGACTGTGAGTGAGTTGCGGAGCCTCCTCTGAAAGGATTCCATGCCAATAGGGGGCATTGTGACATTCCTTGGTTGCAACTTAGTGTGCTGAACTGGGATCTCCTCTAGAAAGCTATGTGGACCAATCATTTAATCATTTGCTGACATGTAGTCAAGAGGCAAAAATCTAATCAATGGCTGACCCACTGCAGCACTGGCTCTGTTCTGTATTCTTGCCTGGACTGCCCAGACTCAGTTAGCAGTCATCTCAGCTGGGTGACCTTGGCCTTGGGAAATCTCAGCGAGGAATAGCTATTTCCTAGGGGAACTTACCTCCCCCCATCTCCTCCTCATTACTGGGCAGTATGTTGGTTCCAATCCCACTGAGTCCGTTGGTTGGTGTTAGGCCAACAGTCACTGTAATGAAAAGCTACAGGGAAACTTTCATGGAGGAAGTTTGAGATGTTACCCGCCCCTTTCATCTTTCCTCTGTTCTTTCACTTTGAAGTACAGTGTTATTTAATTTTATGCATTTCAGTTCTTTCTGGATTCACCAGNGGACAAAACCTAACTCAGTCAGAAAGGGTTTGTGCTTCAATTCAAAACAGAGAACTTTCAATTTAAATTGTGTCCTTAGGATAAAGACAGAGCCTTGCTCGGATGCCCTGAATGCCATTTTCTTCTGACCCCCATCTTAGAGAAGGTCTTGGATTGAAATGATTGTTTGGTCTCTGTCTTTGGCAAGGGATTCAATTGTTTTGAATCTTCCATAGATATTGATCATCAAAGGCCTCCTCCTGTAGGGGCATCCCCTGAGAGAGGAGCAGTCAGCGTCTGGGAATGAGGTGCAGGCAGAGACCAGCACAGGTAGACACATTGACACAGAGGCACAAGACAGTCCCCTGGGTAAACAGGACGGACCTGATCTTATTCANTTTACCACAACAGTTTTACAGAGGCTCACCAGTTACAGAGCTTGCCATGAAAGCGTGGGGACATGAGTTCATACCCTCCAAGATCCACATAAAAAGCAAGGAGTAGGGGTAGTGTGGTTGAAATCCCAGTGCTGTGTAGGCAGAGATGGGGACATCCCTGGGGCTCACTGAATAGCTAGTTTTGCTGAATTGGTGAGCTCTAGATTTAGTAAAAGATCCTGTCTTAAAAAAAATAAGATGGAGAGCTAGTGAAAGACAATGGTATCTTTGTTTTACCTGTGTGAACACTCATACCCATGCATGTATATACATGAATATACTACTAACAAATACATATACTACATATACACAAATCTCTACCGGTAACCATGAGAAGAAATGTGAGTAGACTACTTAGAGGGCTGTCAGNACTCTAGGAACAGGTGCTGGCTACTGCCATAGTCATTATTTTGTTTCTCAGTAAGGGACACAATCCCTCGGATGGCATGCTAGAACCTTCCATGAGAAGACTCTGAGTNTCAAAACCCTAATTCCTTAACCTTTAATGTATCTAGTGAAGGGCTACAAGGTCATGTGGTCATGCTTCACCCTTTCCATTTCCCCTCAGGTGTGGAAATGTAACTAAAAAAGACTACTTACTGGGCATCATCCATCTCGGGTGTGAGCAGGGAGGCGAATGATGCTGAGAATATCCTTGTGCTGCTCATCTCCTTCTGCTGCAGAGCTGTGTNGATAATAGGATGACTTCCAAATCAGTCCTGCCACACAGATTATTAGGGAATCCATGTCCAAGTGGAGGACATAGTATTTGTAGATAAGACCGTTTTCAAGGAACTCATTAAAACCTCAATTTTAAAAGCTGCACCACTGGAAGTGAGTTACTTTTTCTAACTTGCTGTTATTAATAACTGGTGGCTTGGGATGGCACCAAGTACCTGGGACAGCCTCTTGAAGAACNTCAATTCATTTGACCTTCATAGCAATCTCATAACTTGGGTAAAATTAGCACGCTAACTTCCAGCATAGAGGATCTTGCTAGCAATATTGGGGAATGCAAGACATGTTTGAGACCACAAGCAACACCAAATGAGAGCCTGTGAGGTTAGTTTGTAATTTTCAAAATGCCACAACCTAGAATCACCCAAGAAGAGATCTTCAATTGAGGAATTGTCTAGATCAAGTTATCCTGTGGTTATTTCTTTGGGGGATTGTCTTCATTATTTATTAATTGATGAAGGAATTGGGCAGCATGATTCCCTAAGGAAGGGTATCCTGAAGCCAGTAAGATAGCTGAATGGCANCAGACCAACCAGGATCCGTTGGATTTTCTCTGCTCTTGGCTGCAGATGTGACTAGCTGCTTGAGTTCTTGCTTTGACTTTTCCTCAGCCAAGGNCTATAACCTGGAATTGTAAACAATAAATGCTTTCTTCCCTGAGTTGCTTCTGGCCAACAGAAATTAAACAAGAATAGGATCCATAACTTGTGAACCACAGTCTGGAGCTATCTCCATCATCAAAGGACCCAAAGATGGTCCTTTCCTTTCTCTGCATCCACAGGAACATGGAATTGCAATGCAGAAATGAAACAACACTGAGGAAAACATGTCAGGATCAATTCANTACTACTCTAAGGATGGGATGTGTCTGAATGAAAACCAAGAAACAAAGGCAATGCGAAGTTTAAGGAAATTCAAGGGCTAAATCATGACAGGATCCCCACTTTTGCTTTGTGAGGTGTCTATTAAGTTATAACATACTNAGAGGGTCGTCCATACATTTGAAGTCAACTGCTTGACTTTGCCAAGCGAATATCCCCGTATACCCAGCACTTAGATCATGACAGGGATGCTGATCAGCATCNCTGATCTTTCCTCTGTCNTCTCAGTCCTCACTTTCTCTAGAGAAACATGACTCTGATCCTCTTATCATAAATTAATTTTGATTCCTTAGAGTGGGATTCCTTATGATTGGACAATTCCCATTGTGGGTTTGACTTGCAGCTTTTTGAGATGCAATTAACAAGATAAATNTTAGCTATTGTGCAATGGTAAATTCGTAGTGTGCCCCTGACACCATGATCAAGCTTCAGATCACTTCTATCAGGTAGAAGCTGCCTTGGCTTGTGAACAGTAAACCCCTCCTCCTGTCCCCACCCCAATCATAGCCAGCATGGGCTCTGCCTGCAAGATTCTTCACCTCTCTAACCCTTATGACATGAAAACCCTGTAGTATATATTCTCTTTGGACTGGATTCTCTCATATGTTCAGCCTGAGCCACAGGCTATGGTGTGCATTTTGTTGACCTATCAATATACACAGATTTGGGCTCCTTCTCCATGGGGATTATTGCCACAGTGCTTGCAATGGACACTCCGTGCAAGTCTTTAGCAGTTCTGTCTCCATTTATTTGGAGTTAGATTCCTACAATGTAACCACTGGGTCCTGTGGGAAGCATGTAAGCAACACAGTGGTTCTTAACCTTCCTAATGATGTGATACTTCAATATAGTTTCTCATGTTGTGGTAGCCCCCCCCAACTATAAAATTATTTCATTGCTACTTCACTGATAACTGTAGTTTTGCTGTTGTTATGAATTGTAATATAAATATCTGATATGCAGGATATCTGAAATGTGACCCCTGTAGAAGAGTTGTTCAACCTCCAAAGTGTTCATGACCCACAGGTTGAGAAACACTAACTTAGGTTAGAAGCTCCCACTTCCCAGTTTGGTTTACAATAACCACAGTGTCATTTTACATCCCCAGCAGGGCTGGATGAAGATTTTGGTCATATTCCATACTTGCCAAATTTTGGTAGCAGGCATCAGTCTCTGATTACACCTATATGGATTTGCACAGCTGTATCTTTTAGTTGTAACTTGTCCTTTGCTAGTGGCTAATGTGCTCTCGTACTCATTATCAACCAATATAGTTTGTTTAATGAATTCCTCTAAACTTTTGCCAATTTACAAAATCTTTGTTGTTTAATTATAAGAGATTTTTATATAGTATGGATACACTTTATTTGTCAGATAATACCTTGAAAACAATGGTTAGTCTCTTGCTTGGTGGCTTTCCTTTTCATGTATACAATTGTATGTATTTTGAAGGGCNTGATATTTTAATTTTAAAACTAATTTATCTTTTTCTTTCATGACTATACCTTTATAGTGGTCATATTTGAGAAATCTCTGCCTAATCTAAGATCTCAAAATACTTCTAGTTTTCATTTTATTTTGTTTTGAGACAAGAGTCTCATGTAGTCCATGCTGACCACAAACTTTTAATGTAGCCATGGCTATCCTGGAACACTCAATCCTTCTGTCTATACCGCCCAAGTCCTGGGGTTACAGATGTGCACCACTGTACCTGGTGTGGTGGTTTGAATGAGAAATGGTCCTGTAAGTGCTGATATTTGAACATGTGGTCCCCAAGTTTGTGGTGTTGTTAGAGAGGTCATGGAACCTTTGGGAGGTGGAGGACATGTGTCACTGGGGATGGGCTTTGGGTACTTACAGTCCTTCCCCATTTCCTTTCCTGTTCTGGCTTATGCTTGTTCTGTAGAAGTGAGCTCACAGCTTCCCCGCCTTCCTGCCATGATGGCCACATCTCTCTGACGAAATCTTCCTTCTGTCAGTTGCTTTTGGTTGTGGTTGTTTATTACAGCAATGGAGAAGCAAATCCACCTGGCCTTTCCAGATCTTTATGCTAGAGTTCTTCACATGCAATTCTTGTGTGGAGGCCTGTGATAAATTTTGAGATTGATGCACGATATGAATTAAAGGCCAGTATTGATTGTTTGTGTGTGGGTATTCAACTGTGTCGCAAGACCAGATTAGCTATTTTTAATTGCTTAGATGATAAACATAACATTTTTGAAAAATGTTATTCCTGTCCTGTTGATGCTTGTTTGTCCTACATCAATACCTGCCTTAGTGATGGTATATTTAGGTTTTGAAATCAGAGAGTGTTAATTATTCAATTTGAATTTATTCTTTTTTTTTTTTACACTGGTTTGACTCTGTTGTTTCCTGTGCCTTTTTCTACATATGGGTCTACCTCTGAAATTTTATTGCTAAAAAGGCCTTTTGGTATTTTGATGGAAATTGTATTGCAGGAAGAGTTTGGGCAGAATTACCATATTAATAGCATCTAGTCTTCTAACTCGTGGATATGGTTTGTCTCACTTTATTTAATTTTTCTTGGTTGTGTTTTATAGTTTTCAGTTGCAAATCTTATACCTTTGTTGTGTTTGTTTCATTTAGGGAGTTCAATTGGTAAGAAAGTTGTTTCGTTAATTTTGTTTCCGAGTTTTTTATATTCACAACAGAGCAGTACAATTTTCTAAATTTTTATTAGCATNTATTAGTTAATTGATATAGGAGGACCCAACCCACAGTGGGTGGTGCTACTCCTGGTCAGGTGGATGTGGACTGTATATGAAAGCAAGCCATGGCGAGCCAGCCAGTGTTTCTCTGTGGCCTCTACTGCCTGCAGGCTTCTACCTTGAGTTCCTGCCTTGGCTTCCCTCAATGGTGGACTGTAAAGGATGACAGGAAATAAACCCTTTCCTCCCTCACTTAGTTTTTGTCAGTGTTTCATCATAGCAAAAGGAGCCAAACTAGAACAGCAGGGAATAGGTCAGGAGGAGAGGTCAGATGCTCACCTGGTGTCTGCAGTCAGGAAGGATGGAGATTAGCACTGGTGTTCGGCTTGCTTCCCCTTTCTCCTTTTTCTTGTTATTCAGCTTAGGACCTGCCTGTGGGATGGTGACATTCACATCCAGGGTGAGTCTTCTTCCTTCATTTCTACCCCTCCAGAAAACCCTCAGCTGACCTGTCTAGAGGTATGACTCATAGGAGATTCAAATCCAGCCAACTCGACAATGAAGATGAACCATCACTGGAAAGCTCTGGTTTTAAATGTTTGTCTTCCGGAATTGATGAGCTAATGTACACACCTACCAACAGTGAGCAAGGCTTCCTTTCCCTCCAGAACCTAGGCAGCACTAGTGTCTATTGATGTTTAGTTGTTCACCATCCTTACTGGAATGAGGTGGTGGTATCTCCTTGTGGTTTTGCTTAGCATTTCCTTAGTGACAAGTAGTGATGGAATATTCTTTTCTTTCTTCATGTACCTTTTGGCCACTAATATGTGTGTCTTTGGAAAAACATCTTATCAGATATTGGGTTATTATAGGATTTTGTTGTTGACTTTGTTGAGTTCTTTATATAGTTTGAATAGCAGTCTCTTTTCAGGTTTATAGTTCACAGAGGTTTTTCTCTCGTTCTGTAAACTGTCTCTTCACTGTGTTAATTGTTTCCTATGCTGTGTGGAAGCTTTTTTAGTTTGACACAATCCCATTTCTCTAATTTGATTTTGTTTCTTTTTGTGCCTTTTTGAGTTTCTTCTAGTTTACTTTTCATTTGGTGTGATAAACACTATGACTAAGAGCAATGTTGGGGTGGGAAGGCTATGAGCCAGGTTATATATAGTTTGTCACTAAGAGAAGTCAGGGCAGGAACTCAAACCAGGCACTAGGAGCAGAAACCATGGAGAAAGGCTGCTTACTGCTCTCTCACTTTCTCAGGTAGCTTTTGTAGACATCTCTGGTCCACCTGTCAAGNGATGGTGTCACCCACAGTGGGCTGGGCCTTCTACATCAATCAGCCNTCAAGACAATGTCCCGCAGACACACCCGCAGACCAATCTGATCTAGGCCATTTGTTCTTCAGTTGAGGTTCCCTCAGTGGCAGCTGGGCTGTGTAAAGTTGGCAGCTGAGGCTAACTCAGACAGGATCTTTTCCAACAACTCCTTTACTGCTCCAGTTCCTGTTTGCTCCTGNATTNGGTGTTTAGTCNAGTTGGAACTGATTTTGTAAGTGGCAAGAGACAGGAATGTAGTTTTCATTCTTCTACACATGGGCGTCCATTTCCTCTGTCCCTGGTCTTTCTCCAGTGCATCCGCTTAGCACATCTGTCAGATGACAGCAGGCTGCACCTGTCTGGTTTTCTAGCCTCTGTACTCTTCCCTATTAGCCAATGGATCTTTCCTGGTAATTCCATGCTACAGTCTTGACTGTTACAGTTCCATATTCTAAAATCCAGCAGTCAAATGCTTCCTACTTTGCTTTTTGTGCTCATGATTTAGCATATTATATAGTTGTATATGACTTTTAGAACTTTTTTTTTCTAGTTCCATGAATCATTGTGATAGGGATTATCTTGAATCTGTAGAGGGAAAACTATCCCCCTGTTCTTGGGAATATCTTAATGTTAAATTTGGTTTTGGTTATCATTTATTTGTTCTGAAGCAGGGTCTTGCTGTGAAGCGCTCTCCTCTTTCCTCAGTTCAGTCAGTACTGGGATACAGGCACAGGCCTCCAACCTCAGCTTCATCTCCTTTTTCCAANACCTCGTGCCAACTGCCTTGGTCTCAGCCTATTGGTCTTGGGAATGTCCTCTTCAGTGAAGTACATGATAAGCTCTTTTGTTTCTCTTCTTTTTAGGCTATAGGCTGTTTGTGATTCATTTGTGGGACTTTTAAAATACATTTTGAGACAGATTTCTTCAGCAGATCCTTGGGTTACAGAGTCTTCTGTTCTAGGGCTGGGGATATGTCTTAATTAAGTTCATCTTTTGCTAAATTAATTTTTAAGATTGAAATATGTGATTATACTCTTATCATTAATTTCTCAATAAAATTAAAAAGAAACAAAGCATGAATTTTATGTAAACTTGTTTAAAATATATTGATACTTATTATNTATTTTAAACATAAGTTATCAGAGTGAAAACTTCACAATGTATTTTATTCAGTAAGTATAAAGAACCTGATAAGAGCATTGCAAAGAAAGTAAATTTTATTAAGTAGTCATTCTGATGAACACAAGCATAATGTTCTTAAAATACTAGTGAATTATGGAAAACTGATAATATAATCATGATCATTTTTCCATGAATGGAAATTACCTTAAAATTATTATTACACTTCATTTGNTTATTTAAAAAGGTTAAACTTTAATATAAAAAATGTTGCAAATGAAAAAAATTCACACAGTGAAATTAACCAGGCTGAAAGGCTGTACAACCTTTTCCCCCTTTTATTAAGCATAGATTCTTTTCTCGTACATTATAATAGTTTCCCCTCTCTCTACTCCTCCCAGTTCCTCCCCATCTCCTTTCCCATCTGGCTCCACTTCCTTTCTGTCTCTCATTGGAAAAGAACAGGCTACTATGAGATAACAACAAAACATAATGAAATAAAATATAATACAATAAAAGAAAACTATCACATTAAAGTTGGACAAGACAAGCCAACAGAAAAATAAAAGAGTCCCAGAGACCCTCATTGACATATTCAGGAGTCCCATAAAGCACTAAACCAGAAGTGGCAGTGTACANGCAGAGGACCTGGTGCAGACCTATGCAGGTGCTGTGATTGCTGCTTCAGTCCCTGTGAGTTCATATGACCTCCACTCAGTTGTTTTAGAGGACCTGTTCTCCCAGTCTCCTCTGTCCCCTCTGTCTCCCCACTCCTCTGCCTCTTCTTCCATGGGAGTCCCTGAGCTCTGAGGGGAAGAATATGATGGAGACATCTTGTTTAGAGCTGTGTTTTCCAAGATCTCTGTCTCTGTCTGTCTGTCTNTCTCTCTGTATAATGTCTGGCTGTGGGTCTCTGAAACTGTTCCCTTCTGCTGTAGNAGGAACCCTCTTTGTTGGTGACTGAATAAGGCACTGATCGGTAAGTATAGCAGAATACCATTAGGAGTCATTTTATTGTTACTTTTTTTAAAAGACCAATAGTATTTGGTTTTTACACTAGGTGTCTGGGCTGTCTAGCCTTTGGTTCTTGGTCACTCAAGCAGTGTCAGGTATGGGTTCCATCTTAGGGAGTGAGCTTTAAGTCAAAGAAGACATTGGTTGGTTGCTCCCACAAGGTTTGTNCCACCATTGCCCTAGCATATTTTGTAGGTAGGGCAGATTGTAAAGACTGTACAATTTAATGAACTCCTAAACAGAATAGCATTTGGGACCTGTGTTTGTGTGTGTGCTTGTGCATGTTTTCATGTATGTGTGTGTGTGTGTGTGTGTGTGTGTGTGTGCCTGTGTAGGTCACATGACAACTTGCAGGAGTTGGTTCTTTCCTAGGAGATGGATCTCAGCCATCACACTCAGGTTATTAGCCTAGGTGACAATGTCTTTACCCAGGAGTCCATCTTTTCAGTCCTGCAAGTTACATTTAAAAGTCAATGTATTTTCTTCCGTTAGTAGAAAGAAAGAAAAAACATAGAAAATCATCTGTACAGGTGCAAATATAAATGATAAATCAGACATCCATGAAATAACACTTATTTTCAAATTAAAAGTGAATTTCCTTAATATGATCTAAAATATCTACAAAAAATAAAACCAACCTTTAGCAGACATGGTACTTTATGGGCCCATCTGACAACCTTTTCCACACCTGAGATTCCACAGATGTCCTCTGATGCTGTCTTCTCCACATTAGCTGCTGAAGTTTTCAGCCACTTTATGAGAAAAGAAAAGACGTAAATAGCAGGTGTAAGATGTAAACATTGGAAAAGAAGAGGTGGAAGGGGTAGATTTCCAGTTAACTCCCTTACATGTAGTCTNTAAGAAACTTTACACACACAAATTCAAAAGAAATTTTAGAGAAGGGTTAAAACAGAGATTCAACAGGCTGTTGGGGAAAAATCTACAGAGCCGTATTTTGAACAGATGTCCACACAATAAAATACTTCAATAAACACCATGAAAGAGAGAGATTCAGCAAGTGGCTGTGGCACAGGAGAAGGAGAAGACTGAAGAGGGTGAGCTCTGGCTTCATGTTCCCTCTACCATCAGTATTGGAGTCCAGGCAACAGAGAACAGACGGAGGTAACTTGAACTTAGGGGAAGCAGAGAACCAGGTGTTCCTGCAGCCCTAGAACCTAATGTCCCTAGTGTAATAGGTAGCACTGGGTGTGTCTGCCTGACACCAGGCTAGGTCCTGTAGTCATAGGTTCTGGGTCAGCCTCAGGGTACTGCCTGTTCTGCACCTGGGTCTGTTCACTGCACCATACTCAGCAGACTTCAGATATAGGTGTGCTTCCAACTTGGGAGAGAAAAAAAAACACATATCTTGGTCTTAAAACTTGGCATTCAGGATGAAGCCTGTCATACTGAAACCTAAAGCTGAGAAAGGCCCCGTGATCCTGCATTTTCTCTCTTATATTTAGAAGCTTAAAAAAAGTCGATGGAGCAGAGAGATGGCTCAGAAGTTAAGAGCATTTGCTGCTCTTATAGAGGACCAAAGTTTGGTTCCCAGCACCCATATGGGGTGGATTGCAGTCATCTGTAACTCCGGATTCAGGGCATCCAATGCCCTCTTCACAGGTACCTGTACACACATGTATATCCCCATCCACGCACAGAAATAATAATAAATCCATTGACCTGAAAGTAGAATAATGGCTACTAGGGATTGGGAAGGGTGCTGTGGAAGTGAGTAGTGAGGCTCGAAGTGTGGGTGGATGTATGATCAGTGTTGATAAAAGAAAGGACCACTTGCTGAAGATGCAGCTGTTAGCAACATATGTGCACCCAATGTGGAGCCAAACAAATACACACAGAGCAAATAGTGTCCGGCCTAAAGGAAAGGGAGAATTTCACCATCCCCTTCCCCTCAATGGGCAGATGGTCCAGATGAGATATTGTTGTCTNTTTCCTTTGGATTTAAATATTGCTTCCTGGGGTAGAATAGACTCATACAACTGGAGAAGCTTACAAAGNCTACAGGATTCTCGGGACTGCTCCCTGAAGTCATGTGAGCCCTAAGCAATTGCTGGGAAGAGGAAACTTAAGCAGAACTCTCTGAAAGTTATATAAGGAGCTCCATTGACACAGCTCTTCTGGAATCTTCCACAGGCAAGGTATGAGCCTTTTGGTAGTTTATTCTGTGTGTAATATAAGTAACCCTTAACTAGTGATTCTGTCACTCCCATAAGATCTGTGGTAATCCTGATATGGCTACCTTTTCTTACTGTGGTCTGGCCTGGTGTGTTTCCCTGTGGCAGTGGCTGTTGTATGTCCTCTGATGTAAATCATAAGACATGCAAACAAAGCTGAGTCATCAGAGAGAGGAGCATCCTTGNTGGGAATCCCAGAGTGGTCATTCTTCCTAATGAGGTGGTATCTCCCTTTGATGGATGGGGTCTGCCAAGTGAGTATGATGATGACCCCAAAGAGCTGATATACTACAGAATATAGATACTGCAGTCCTTGACAGTGGTGTGGGTGGGGGGCAGTAAAATAAGCTGGCTGTGACAACAGTTGTGTGGCCTTGACTGTGGGTGATGCGCTGAGGCTCAGCTGTCCAGAGAGCTCGCCCCCTTACAGGAGTCCTTACAATAGGAAAAAACAAAACAAAAACACATGGACACCATCATCTGCATGCTTGCTGATCTGGCAGGAATCTTGGAACAAAGGGAGAGTGAGACTGTGGTGTTAGCATTCTGATTCTTACAGCTGGCAGGATGGAAAAGAAATAGTGCAAATGAGATCTGTGCTAAATAACCCTTCCTGGCATCAGCAAGCTTGGCACCTACAGGAAGACTGAGACAGTGAGAAGGGAGAGAGTTAGGCAGAAGTCATGGAATCTACTCCCTGGGCAAAACTTTTAAGACAGAGGAAGGGGATATCTATGATTTGACATGCAGTTGGGGCCTTTACAGTGGCCCATACAGGCTACCATATTATTCAGAGGATATTGCTTCCAAACTTCTGGAATTTGTAAAGATTTTTTTTTTTTAATAATGAAAGGTCCTCTCCCAGCCTGGCTCATGAAACTGTGTGAAAGGGGATGATGGAATTAGTCGGAATGCTATGGAAGTGGAGAAACTGAGTCAAACAACTCCTTGAGACAAGGCTGATGAGTCAATGAGGGAAATCAAGACCAGACAGACTGGCTCATTCGAGTCTTTAGCGACATGTGGGTACCACCAGCTGAAGTCTCCATGAATACCAGGGACTGAAAATCAACAGAGCAAGGACAGGTGTCACTGAGGGGTCTGGGAACAAAATAGGCAAGTTAATGATCCGTTCATCAAGGCGGATAGGCTGTTCACTGCAGAATTAACAAAGTAGATANGGGGCTGGAGAGACTGTTCAGTGGTTGAAAGCACTTACTGCTCTTGCAGCGGGTCAGAGGAACAGAGTTCTGTTTCTGGAACCCACATCAAGCAGTTTAAAACTNTCAAAAGAAGAAATATAAATTGCTGAGCTGTCAGGGAAATGCAAATTAAAACTACTATGAGATTATATCTTGCCCAGCCAAAATGACTAAGATTACACACACACACACACACACACACACACACACACACACATACAATAACATTTACAAGAATTTTTTTTAAGGAAAGATTATAAGTCAACAGAAATCTCAGGACTGGTGTGGGTGTTTGCTGGCTTTGCTGAATCCTGCAACGGGATCTTTGCAAAGTAGTAGAGGAGCTGATGGCTCAGAATGATTGGGTTTGGAAGGTGGCAAAGCATTCAGGGGAAGATGAGAAGAAATGGAAAGCAGGTGAAGGCCTGTTTTGTTCACTCGGAAACAAATGTATGAAGATCTGTATTGAGCTGGGGTTCTTAAAGGAAAAACATTGAAAGAAAGGTAAATTCTGGAAGACTTTAAAAATTTTAATTCTGAGCAGCAGTGAATCCAAGGAGTGTGAGTGACAGAGCAATGTAGGTGACAATGATCCTGCTTTTCCTGAGTGGGTAATTATCTCCCCAGAGTATACTGTGTAGATTTCCTTCCTGCAAGAAAAGAGGCTGAGGGTACAGACTGTTCACTCAGCCCACAGTCCTTGCAGGAGCCATGTGTAGCTGATAGTGACCATGATACCAATCCCAAGCTTGTCAGATCCTAGGAACCAGCTTGAGAAACAGGAGCAGCAGATGCAACTGGCCTTTGACCCCAGCATCACCACACAGCACAGGCAGACCTATTAAATCCATGGTGGGTGGATGCAATGACTCCACAGTAGAGTCCCGGGATGAGGGAAGAAGCAATGCAGGTCTCCATATGTTGATGCGCTTAGTATTGCCATTTTCATAAAACTGTTAATAGGAGTGGAGAGATCATTTGGAGCCATATCAGATGCTAATTATTTTTAGTATCCCCTCAGCTGCTGAGTTCTCAGACCAATTGCCATGTACTTGGAGTGGACAGTGGTAGACTTTCAGAGATCTTGCACACACCCTATAAAGAAATTTTATTATACATNTCTAATTCTTGAATGTCTTACAAATTTGGACATATATCTGAAAGAAAGGTCAGCTCAGCAGAGGATGAGCCTGGACAAAGCCCTGCATGGGAGGAAAAGGCACTTCAGTAGCCTCAAGACTGTTAGATGTTATGGATATCATGTGTCTTCCTGCTTGAGTCCCTGTCTTGACTTTCCCAAAATGACGGACTGTATCTTGGAATTGCAAGCTGAAATAATCCCCCCTNCACTGGTTGCCTTTGGACAGGGTATTTTATGACGACAACAGAGATGAAGGCACAGCATAGCCCTTGTACTAGGCACCATTGCTGAGTCCATGTTATGATGAGGAAGTGCACTCAGGTTGGGGCAGTTCCCTGAGGTCGGGTCACAGCACTGAGGGGATGAAGCCTGTACTCATTGCGCTATGTGAGAGCAGAGAGATGTCTCAGGGAGCCGCAAGTGCTGAGTGATGGAAGAGCAGCAGAATTACAAAGGGAGAGGGGTCCTTAGGAAAAACCGAGAGGTAAAAGTCTTCGGGGCNGGTCATTCTCTGAGTACGTGGGTTGAAGAAGAGGAGAGGATCNGGGCGGATTGCCAGCTTTCTTGTCCTGCTGTCTTGGTAAAGGGTAATGACACTGACTGGGAGGAGGAATAGGTGACTAGGGAATGGTTTGGAACAGGGGCCACAGTTCAGTGTCAGGCTATAAGAGAAGGTTGTTTTGTCCATTTCCCTTCACTGCTGTTACTTGTATTTTTTGTTGTTTCCTTGACGTTTTAGAGACTGATTTTTACTTCATGTGTATGAGTGCTTGAATGTGTGTATATGACTTTTCTCACCTTAAATTATAAGGTTTTGAGATGTTTATACAATATATTTTGACCATATTCACCCCTCCCCCAACTCCTCCAAGTTCCACTCTCCTTTCCCTACCTCGTGCACATTCTCTTTCTCTTTTTTTCAAGTCATTAAATGCAATTCATGTAGCTCATGTACTCTTAGGTGTGTGGTCATGCACTGTACTCTTAGGAGTATGGTTGACCTCCGGGGGGGGGGCGCGTGTGGACACCCTTAAAGAAAACTGACTCAACTTCCTAGCTGTGTCAATTGCCAGTACCTCCTTAACTAGAAGCGGGACTCAGTGCACATCTCATCTCTCTGTGCTGGGATTTGGTTTGGTTTGGTTTGGTTTGGTTTGGTTTGGTTTGGTTTGTGCAGGTCTTGCGTATGCTGTCACAACCATTATGAGTTCATACGTGTAACTGGCCCACAGTGTCCAGAAAACATGGTAGTCACTCAACCACTTCTGGCTTAAGAGTTTGTCTGCCTCCTCTTCTGCAGTGATCCCTGAGTCCTTGGGAGGAGGTGGTGTGACACAGATGTCCCATTTAGAACTGACATTCTAAAGTTTCTTATTCTCTGTGCTTTGGCTAGTTGTGGGTCCCCGTGTTAATTTCCATCTACTGCAAAACAGAGGTGCTCTGATGCAGCTTGACAGGTGCTNAGGTCTGTGGGGATAAGGATAAGTCATTAGGAGTCAATTTAATATTAAGCTCCCTTAGCAGAATAACAGTAGTAGCTTCTCCCCTAGTGCCTATACGACCTGTCTAGCCACAGGTTCTAGACCCTGATAATGGTGCCACGTATGGCTTTCAACTTGTAGAGTGGGCCTTAAATCCAACTAGAAAGTGGTTATTCCTATTCATTGCGAATGGTTGGGAACCATTTGAAAAATGTTCAACATCCATAGCCATCGGGGAAATACAAATTGAAACTGCTTTGAGATATTTCATCTTACCCTCACAAATAATTTTTAAAGGCATAAAATGCTGGCATGTGTGTGTGTGGGGGGGAGGGGACAGACACTTATTCACTGCTGATGAAGGTGCAAACTTGTACAGCTACTATGGAAATCAGTGTGAAAGTTCCTCGAAAAGCTAGAAATAAATAAACCAGTTATACCACTCGGGACTATCCGCAAAGGAGTCTATATGGGCATAACTGCTCATCTCGCAATTGCTGCTCTATTTACAATATCGAGGAAATGGAAGAGCCCAGGTGTCCATCACCTGCTCCTGGCTTGTAAAACCACAACCTAGCGATGTCCAGGGAGGACACTCTGATCTTACGTACTTTCCTGTTAGAAGCTAAGATTTGAAAAGAAAACCATCCAACCCATCAATGAGACAGCAAAGAGAAGCACCTTAGTGAAATGTAATTTGGCGTACACCTGTAATACCAGCATTCCAGAGGCAGAGGCGATAGGATCAGAAGTTCAAGGTCACCCTGAGCTACACAGTGAATTTAAAGCTGGCCTTACCTCATACATTTTTTTAAGTAAATTGAGATGTATGAAGATTTTAAAAACCTCAACTTGGAGTTTGTCTAATGACCCTTGCTCCCACCACCTCAAATTTACCAGAAACATGCTAATATTTGGGTGGAGCTCTCATACTCTTGTTTTCTTTTCCACTTCTAAATTTGTGATGCAAAAAGGAAGATTAACTAATGCAGGTAAAACCGAGTAGCAGCCCTCTGAGTTCAGTGCTCTCGCTCTCACAGGGAAGGGCTATCCAGTTAATGATTTCTCAATGTCTGTGTCAACCACTGGACTCTGAGGAGTGGAGACATAAGCTGACAGGCCAAAGGACATCGATGAACACCATGTGTGAGGAGAGACACCGAGTAGTCTGGCATGGCTTATGGGTCACTATGGACATATTGTCCTGGCTGTGGGAGGCCTGAGAGGTTCCAGGCCAGTGTACAGAGGTGTACAGAGTGTATTTTTGGGTTGATTATTCAACTTAACTCTCATTTACTAAAACTTGTAGGTGATATAGTAACAGTTGGTGGTCATCCTTTGTCTCCTGTCCCGTGGGACATTTTTGGGTTCATATAAGCATTCATCACTGTGGCATTTAGGAAAGCAAAAAGAGAAAACAGGGGTACACATGTCTGAAAGTGGGTTACTCTAATCCAGTAGCTGTGTTAGAATGTCACAAGCACTATTCCCACCATGCTACTGAGCCAAAGACTGGTTTTAAAGTGTGTCTTGTGACTCAGTCCAGGATCCTAACTATGGCTGCGGTTAGCCATGTCTTACCAAAGTAAGACAGAGCCTGGGCATTAAGAGACTAACTGGGGCCAGGTTCATGGGGATGAAATATGAGGATGAGGTGATACACGTAAGCTGATAAAATAAAGATGGATTAGGTAGGGCAGGCTGCAGATGGCTCACTGGGTAATAGAGCTTGTTGTCAAGGCTGACAGCCTGAGTTCAATCCCCAGGACCCGTATGGTAAAAAAGGAGAATTGACTTTTTCAAGTTGTCCCCTTGCAGCTATACGTACACACACACACACACACACACACACACACACACACACACACACACACACACAATTGTTTAAAGTGGATTAGCTGTAGAGGTATCTGTACTAGAATGGTTGGTCTTGTGCTGACCCTGTGGCCCTTGAAAGATGACATCTTGAGCTTTCTCAGAGGCTCACAGACTGGTGTTCAGCTGAACTAGAGCCCTTTCAGGCCCATCAATAGCTCTATCTANAGGCACATCTTTTCTCAAAGAAGACAGAATTTGAAATGACACAATTTCTATGGGAGTCTATTGTTCTAATTGCTCTGGGCTAGGCAATGCTGCTCATCAAAACAGGGTCTGCAGAACTCCTTCTGGTGCTTGGGGCTGTCTTTTCTGTCATGCTATTTCTTTAAAATTTACTCTCATGTAACTTTGTGATAAAATCCAGGAAGCATATCTCATTAGTTTTTTTATTATTATGCTAGTTGTCACAATGATGTAATGGTTATGTAGGAGAATATATCTTTACATAAGTGTTCTAGAAACTGAGGCATGAAAAGTTACAATGACTATGACTCCCAGTATTCCAGGCTTGCAAAANTTTATTTTTAATGTGAAATAGATCTGTGATTGCTTCACAGCTTGCCAAGTAAAACTATCACTTCCATGGAGATCATCTTGTTGACTCTTGGCTTTTCCAAATGCATTTAGGATTAAATATAAAACTCTTAAAATACCCACAAGGCCCTGCATGATCTGGCCCCCGCCCAGATCTTCAGTCTCCTGTGTTTTCTTGGGTCAGGCAACTTCAGGCTTTTTAGATCTTCAGCATATCAGACCTTCATCTCCTCAGTATCTGTGCCCACGACATGACATCCAGTTTTAGCCAGAACCACTCTTTCCCATCCATCCCTCTGTGGCTGGCCCTTGCANACACTGCAAATCAGCTTTTGCTTGGTTGTGTCACACTGACAAACCAATCCCAACTGCAATGGCTGGCTGTAGTAATGGTCGGCTTCTCAACCTTGAGTTGAGTCTCATAGAAGCCTTGTGAAAATCCCAAGGAATGAGTTCCCTCCACTCTCTTTTCCCNCTGTCTTTGAGACAAGCTAATGACATCCCAACATCTTATCTCTCTTAGGCTTTCCAAATATTTTAACCTAAGCCCCTTTAGCACAACTGGTACTGTGACCCAATCCTAGTGATG
>LZPO01066348.1:13905-32290 GCA_001675575.1 Neotoma lepida | reverse complement strand
ATAACAGGTCAGGACAGATGTTTTGTATGCTGTTTGGGGATCTACCTTGAAACTATTTTAAAGTAAGAAAGAGACCTATGAGCAAAACCCAGCTAGGAATAGCTGTTATTTATAGTAAAGTGGCAGCCTCTGGTCTAAAAGCTTAGACAAATTAATCGTCTTCACAATTCTTTTGTGTGTGTGTTTGTGTGTGTCTGTGTTTGTGTGTGTGTGTGTGTGTGTGTGTGTCTGTGTATGTAAGTACACCTGTCTGTGTGTACATGTGGAGTCCAGAGGTTGATGTTGGGTGCCTTCCTCCATCACCCTCCTCATTACTCTTTAAAAAACAGGGTCTTCCCTGCACATGGAGCTCACAGACTGACTACAGTGGCTCGCTAGGGGCCCCTGACATATCCCTGCCTCTGCTCCTCCCCTAGGGCTGGCATTATGAAGTATATGCCACATATCTACCCTTTATCCATTTCTTTATATCTTTTTTTTCCAGAGTAGATTCAATGATCTACCCTTTTCTATATCCTTTTTTTTAAACAGGAACCAGATTTTATGTGGGTCTGGGCATCTTAACTATAATATTTACCCTTGTACATTAAACACCCTAACCACTGAACTCTCTTCCCAGCCTGTCTCACAGCAATTCTGTGGAATAGATGTTGTTATTATGATCCCCTCTCAAAAAAGAAGACATCTCAGAGAGAAAACCAAGTAATTTGCCCATGGTAACACCAGGAGCAAATGGCAGAAACAGAGTTCTAGCCCTGAGAAACTCCCCCACTGCCTCAGGGCTGCTCTTCTACCTGCCAAACAACTGTTGCCATGGGAGCAGACCACCCTCCATCAGATCCCAATTACCACGACTTTTTGCCAGCTGTTTCTTGCCAGAGGTTGTGGGTGCTTGTTGTTTGGTCTTTTCCTCATCACTCTGAGTCAGGGTGACAAAGCAGCTTCCACAGGGCCACACAGTCAGGGACCAGTTGAACAGACACTGGAATTTTCCTCACCCTGTTCCTAGGACTAGTAACTCCTACTGCTATGCTCAGCCTTTGTACACACAAATCTGTCTTTTTAGAAGCACTCTTCTGTTACTTAGGAGGCCACAAAGGAAAGGGAGGTTTGGATCCCAGTCAATAAAATGAATTCTAGAAACATCCCTAAACATGTGGTATCTAATACCACGNCTCCCGTCTCATCTTTACCTGGAGATGTTCACAGCACATAATCCATCATGCTTTAAGCTTGGATTAGTTTACCTAACTTTGCTTGTGAGAAGGCAAATAAAGAGTGTGGGTCTCTCCGAAAGATATCAAACAGGCTTTAAAATGCCCAAATGTCATTGCTGGTAAATAGAGACTACTTTAAATACAGCACCTCACTTGATGTTCACCACAAATCCATGAGATGGTACGCCTATCAGCCACCCATCACAGCCTCTACTGCTCCATCACAAGGGAACTCAACCTTAAGCCAAGGCAATAATTCTCAAAGGCACCTTCAACTAGTTCAGGAGAGAGCAGTCACAGACCTGGCCTGACTCATGTTCAAGGTTAAGCTCTTAAACACTGTATATTATTTTTCTCGGACCTTTTAAAGGGTCTGTACTGCTAGGGCTGGTGAGATGGCTCAGCTGGTGAAGTGTCTGCCATGCAAGCATGAGGACACAAGTTTGACATCAAGAAGCCAAGTTTTTTTCAAAAAGCCTCCAGGGTTGGAAGGAGAGACAGGTGCATCCCTGGAGCTTGCTAGCCAGACTACCTAATCAAATCGGTGAAGTCCAGGTTCAGTGAGAGACTGTACCTCAAAACTGAGGTGGAAGGGCTGAAGAGATCTCTCAGTAGGTAAGTGCTATTTTTGCAGAGGACCAATGTGCAGTTCCTAGGGTAGATTACAACCACCTGTAACTCCCGCTCCAGGGGATTGGATGGCCTCTTCTGGTTTCTACAAGTACCTGCACACTTATGAGCGTGAGTGCACATGAACACACACTCATCAACATCATTGTCATCACAGAAGTCTTAAAAAAATAAGGTAGAGCATGATAAAGTCAGGCACGTGACTTCAAACTTTGGCTTCTACAAACATGTGCATGCACACAGGTGCACACATAACACACGTGCACACAGTTGCACACATGCACGACACATGCACAAACACACACATGCACACATACATTCTGCTGCAGGGATTGAGGTTTGATGAAGAGACAATTGGAATGGCTTATTTACCCCAGAAAACTGTGAGAGACTAGGCCCAAGATCCAAGCCACAATGAAACCTTTCTTTCTTATTGAAGAGGCCAGGCTGGTCTCACTGATTCAGTGCCAGGGGCCTTTGCTTTAATTCAGTGNTGCACAAGGATATTGCTGTCAGACCTACTACAGTGACTGTGTTAGGGAGGAATTCAAAATGGGGCCATCCCTGCTGTCATTGACACTGGGTTAGAAACAGATGCCAGGGAATGAACAGCACTGCTGAGGGTGAAGGTCTTCTTAGTTACACAGGTGNTTTTCATAACAGAGACTATTCTTAGCTTTGAGTTTGGATTCTTATATTTTATAATTCTCTTGAACATTCCTTATATTTTATGTATGTCTGGAAGACGTTTTAGCTGTACAATTCCACAATAGGAAGAAATGGAGGAAAATCAGAGAAAGGGCAAAATAGGCAAAGGCTGCCACAGTGGGGGCATAAGATCAGTTGAAGGCTTTATTCCCAGTAGCATGGTCTCCTCTTGTTTGTGCAGTTCTAATTGCTTTAATTATTCAGTGACATGCTTCTGTGAATACTTCCTTTCGGAAAATGTAAATACCCACGAAAAGAAGATAGGAAGATGGCCATTCAGAGCTTAGTCAATAATTTTAGTTTAGTCAATAATTTCAGACCAGTTCCTGAATTAAGAGANGATGGGGAAAAATTACCTTATCTAGTTCTTCCCTGTCTACTTCAATCANGGAGGAGTGCAGAGGGACTCTGCTTAATCAGAAATCCACAGTTAACTTCATGGTCAGGACATAAGCATGGTGTGGACAGTCTGTATAATGCTCTTTTCCTCATGNAGTATTTCCTCAGGCTACAACATACACAATGACTGTGTGATAAACCATGTCACAGACAATGGCATAAGATAGCATCTGAGTGGGATGGAAGGGTTGGGGNGACAGAGTCAGTAAAGTGCTAGCCATGCAAACACTAGGCCTTGAGTTCAATCCTCAGAACTCACATTAAAAATCTGAGCACAGTGGAACATGCTTGCAATCCCAGCTCTGGGAAAACAGAGGCAGACAGATAGTTAGGGATCATCGGCCAGGCCTGTGCATCTGAGGAAAAGCACCACACATTGTGATAGCNAAAGAAACTCNGTTTTATACTAGGCATCCATCTTGGTACCCACTAGCCATTTGTCTCTGACTCCATGCCCTGGAAGAAAAGTTCCCAGCAATCCTAACTCAGTGACCCCTACCTGGAAATGTATAGCCATGACCATTTCCTTGTTATGCTATGACTAACTGCTCTTTGAGCTTCTGTAACTTGCTTATACAGACACCCAAAGATTGTTATGAGTCACCGTAACCACTTAAACTTAGCAGAACAGACTCCCCCGTCCCTTTTATGCTTGCTTGCACAATTGTTGAAGATCTTGTGGTTTTCACTTTTAAAAAACCCTTCCCCATACCCCACCCCCCTTCAAGGCAATTTCAAATTTGGTTCAGATATTGTTGTCTTGCTTGAAGCTAATCAATCAGTCTTTTAATTATAATTGGATTGAGTCTATGGTCTTTCCCAGGTGTCACAAACTCCATAACAGTGCGTATGTCCATATGTCTATCACCCCTCACAAAACATACACACACACACACACACACACACACATAAAACAGAAAAGGATGGAGACAGACCAACAGACTCCTTTGCACAATTCTGCTGGGTATCTGGAAATGATTCATAACTGCTCTGACCTTCTGTTTATTCTTCTGCACAGTAAAGATAAATATTAACTATCAGTCTATAGTTACAAAAACAAGATAGAATTATGCATTTGATACTCTTAGCAGAGTGCCTGATACCAAGAAACTCTGCAATACATCCTAACATTTAATAATTTATTACTTTAGATCTAAATGATTCAAACCATGGACATGCTCTATTACAGCACAGGTGGATTACGAACTGGGTTGGGGATTTTTGTCAGTGACTTTTGACCTGCCTAAGTCTTAATCAATCCTTTGTTCNATGTGGGTCTCATAAGCTACTGTGAGATGCCAAGCTAATGAACAAGGAACAATACGCAACCTTGAAAGTCCCTTCAAGCATTTCCCTAAGTAAGCCAGGCGGAGGATACCTTGTACAATTAGTAATGTATTGAGATAGATGCTCATTTATTATGGGAGGGTTGACCCCTCTAATTAACCTCTGCGAATTTCCAATGTACAAGAAGCCCCTCTGGAATTACTAATTAGGTCTCAGAACTGTCAGGTGTTTGAAGATCGTGAAGAAACAGGAGATTAGTGAGAATTCTTGAAACAGGAATGAAACTAAAATGTCTTAAAATGTTAGAGGGATCTTGTGATCTGAACTGCNGAAAAACAGTAGCAAAAATCAGTTTCCCCGTGAGATTTAGGATGGTTGTGTGTCAAAACTCTGGACACTGTTGAAGAAACAAATAGGATTTTAGCAACTTTTCCTTAAGAGCTTAAGTTTGGTGACAGTGAAATCAGTTGCATTTAGAGGTCTCAATCATGAAAAATATGAAAATGAGTAACAAGAATGGAACAGCTTCTAGTGGTGTCAAAGGCAGATAGGACCCAGTTTCCAGACAGCAGCTTGACCAGATATCATTGGTTATAAAATGGCTTCAGACCATGTTACTCATCAAGACCCCATGTATGCACTTAAGAAACTGGTGGGGCGGAAGGAGGGAGGAGAGGGGGATCTGAGGTTGGTATGTAAAAGGAGTGGAAGATCTTTTTAATTTAAAAATAAATAAATAAACTAAAAATAAATAAATAAATAAATTTTAGAAAAATTAAAAAAAAAAAAAGAAGTGAAAGTGCTCTCCACCCAGGCTTAGGAGACATTGAGTAAGAGGGGACAGAAAGAACGTATGAGTGAGAAGACAAGATGGAGTGCTGTGGAATGATGTCTCCTAACCCGACAATGGCCATCACATTACAAACTCACCATAGCTGTGGCTACTTGTACACGATCTGCATAAAATCAAGCCAGCCAAAATACCAGAATAGATGGGGAGGAGCTCTCAAGGCCCCGCCCCTTACTAAGGAGATATTGGCAGTTGATAGCTGTTGGGGGAGTGTCTTTCTTTTTGGAAGAAGGGGCCACTGGTAGGTACCCATACCTCAGAGGGTGGTCCCACATCTATGTACANATGAGTATCATTAATTGAGCTTAGTGGGTTAAGACAAAAGAGGATGTGAAGTAGGGAGACCAGGACATGGAACATCTGTCACTGTAGCGCAGACCAGCCTGAGCTACAACAACAGAACATCATCTCAAAAGCCAAAGAACAAAGGGCTGGAGAGATGACTCATCGGTTAGTAGCATTGGCTGCTCTCGAAGAGGACCTGGGTTCAATTCCTAGCACCAACATTTGCGGCCCAGAACCCTCTGTAACTCAATTCTAGGGGGCTTGACACCTTCTTCTGGCTTTTAGGGATATTGCATCCACGTGGTGCACATATACAGAGGCAGAAAGAACATTCATGCAATAAAATAAACATATAAAAAACAAATAATAACAATAAAGTATTAATTAGCTACTGTACAAAGGAGATAAATACCAGAGTAAAGAGATAGACCAGAGTGTGGGAGAAAATCTTTGCCAGCTATTCTTCTGACAAGAACCAATATTTGGAATACATAAGAATTTAAAAAACAAAACAAAACAAACAAAAACTTTGAGGAGCTGGAAAGATTGCTCAGTGGTTAAGAGCACTTGGTTGCTCTTGCAAAAGACCTGAGTTCAGTTCCTGGCATCCACATCCATCTGTGACTTCAGTTCTAGGGGACCCAATGTCCTCTTTCTGGACACCTCAGGCACTGCACTCACACATATACATAATTAAAAAGAAAAGTCAATCTTAACAGGTATCACAAGACCAAATAATACAGTTGATAAATGCAGAAATAAATCCTCCTCAAAAGAATTAGGAATACACCGGAAATACATAAAAGGAATGTGAACACTAGCAGTAAAGGACAGGTCAGTCAAAACTGCATTGCAATGTACTGATCCCAGTTAGCACGGCTATCATCAAGAAAGATAACAACAACAAATGCTGGTAAAGATGTGTATGTATTGGCAGGGAGAGTGTAAACTAATCAGCCAGGATGAAAATAAGTGTGCAGGTTCCTCAGAAAACCAAAAACCCAAACCAAACCAAACTAAAACCACCATAACAAATTATCATATGGTCTTGATACTTCATTCCTGGATATTATTCCTCAAAGGAGTCAAAATTAGCAAAATATAGAGACTCCTGCATCCCTGTTTGTTGCCATTGTCCATAGCAGCCAAGTGATGGAATACCCTGGGTACCCATCAACAGATGAAAGGAAAAGGAAATGGGGCAGAGATACACAGTGGAGTTTTCCTCAGCCACAAATAAGAAGGCAATGATGTGGGAAAGTAGGTGGACCTGGAGAAAAGCACAGCTAAGCACAGACTCATAAAAACTCTCCAATGTGGCATCTAGATGAAGAAAAACAGGGCATGAAGTAGGAGAGCGATTATGTAGGGTGATGAGGGAACAGANGTAGAGCGGGGGAGGGATTGAAGGTGAAGAGAGGCTGACTATGACCAAAGCATAGTGAATGGCTGTGGCTGTGTGAAAATGTCATTCACAAAGAAGCAAGGCACAAACCAGGGCAGCAGGAGCCCTCAAAGACACAGTGAAAGTCTGGAGACTAGGGATGGGGCTGGAGACATGGCTCAGTCAGTGAAGTGCTTGCCATGTACCTATGAGGAGTGGAATTTGGTCCCCAGAATCACACTAAAAGGGAGAGTATTGGCAAGAGGAAGGAAAGGGATAGAGGGGGTGGTGTTTGTAAACCCAGCTCTGGGTGTTGCAAGAGACATTAGGATCCCTGGGGCTCAATGACTTAGCTGAAATGGCAAATATCAGGTCCCTGTGATAGTCCCTATCTCAAAACAACATGGTAGATGGCTTTTGAGGAACACCACCAAAGATTAAGCTCTGGCCTCTCTGTGCATGCGCCTGGAAGTGCAGGCATTAAGACAAACAATTAATTAATAAGATATATATATATCTTATTATATATATGGGATTTAATAGAGTTACCCTACAATGGGAGCTGGGAAGAGGGCAATACCCCACCTGGAGACCCAATGCTGGCCAACAAAAACACCTGCAACTATTTATGGCTTGCTTACTTTCCAAATAGTAGCCTGCGAAGATGTACTGATCCCACGCTGTGGGTGACATCTTGGCTTTCTCTGTGGCTCAGGAATTGGCTCTCAGCAGGTGACTATACTGTGTTATGGAAAAGAAGAAACCATGAAATAAGGAAGACACAAGAAGCTGCGTGCATCCACGGAGTCTGTAATTAGCAAAGGTCTTTGGTCTGAATCTCCAGGTCTGCAGAAGGCTGCATTCCTTTTCTTTACAAAAAAATATTTAATTCATTATGGTGTGTGTGTGTATGTGTGTGTGTGCACACAAGTGAAACTTGCAGGAATCAGTTCTCTCCTCTCACCATGTGGGTCCCAAGGATTGAACTCAGGTCCCCATGCTTGGCAGCAAGTGCCTAGGGAGCAAGAGTGGTCTTGGCAGCTGGAGGGAGGCTGTGTTGGTAATGAATTCTTCATATAGCTTACCAGAGAAGAAAGTGGCAGTGCTTTTGAGCAGTGCTGCTCAGAGCTTGCAGGTCTGGGCATTTCTTTAACCTGGCACAGTCATAAAGCTCTTCAGGAGACAAGCCGCTCTGCCCATGCAGGGGGACTTTGCCCACTAGGAGACTGCAGCCACACCTTGCAGTCTATAGTCACATTTGATGAAAACACTGTCTGTTTTAAGGCCTCCCTGTCACCCTTTTCCACATAGAAGGACGTATGACCTCAGAGCTGGAAGGAGATATATCTAATAACAGTACNTGGCTTTTTATTACCTTATTTTCAATTTTCTATCAAAAGATAAAACCCGAGACGCTTGCCTCAGCCTTTTCATCCTTTAAGTACCATGCTTTCTCTTCTGAACTTATTGAAACCTGAGCTCTTTTCATCTCCAGTGTGAATATCCCTGGTTTTCTATAGCCTCATGCCATTCCCAAAGCATAATAAAATATTCAGCAAATTCTCGAAAGCTGAGTGCTGAGCCATGCAGTGGGTAGGTACTGTGTCCGCCCGTGGGAACCTCAGCATCCAGTGAGGCTGATGGAGCAAGCAATGGTCCCTTGACTGAGTACGACCTTGGAGGTATGGTGTGCTGCTACAAAGCAAGGATGGAAGGCACCACAGCAGCTAAAGACAGAAAGGACTAAATCAGAAAAGCCAGGATGTGCATGATGACAGAAACCCAGCATGGACTCCGAAGGATGGTGGGAGAGTTGAGAAGACACCGAAGGGCCTGGAGCAGTGCTACTCCCTGAAGGAAGAGTGCAGGAAAGTCAGAGCTGGGAAGACAGTCAGACAACAGGCAGGATGTGAAGGTGGCAGGCAGATACAGGCAGAGCCAGAAGGGCTGGCATGCAAAATGCAGGCTCCTTCCATTGGCTGACTCGCCTTCTTTTTACCCCTTCCTCTGCATCCCTCTCTACCCTTTCTCTCCATCCCTTCCTTCACTCTTGATGTGTATAAGAGACAGCCCTTCCTCTGCATCCCTCTCTACCCTTTCTCTCCATCCCTTCCTTCACTCTTCAGTTTCTTCATAATTCCTTCCTCCCTCCCTCCTCTCTTCCTCATCCTTCATTCCCCTCTCCTTGCATTTCTATCTCCTTTCCTCCCCCTTCTATCCATCCCTCTCTCCATCCCTACTTTCCTATTTTCCTGCCTTTAGCTTGATCTTCCTCCTCCTGTTTCTTCTCTTCTCTCCTTGAATTGAAAATTAAGATGGAAAAACAGGTGAAAAAAATATCAGGCTCTTCCAAACATCTATCATCGGCTTCTACAGTTATCAGCTTAGTATAACGCTGTTGTGTAGCTTCCCTCAATAGCAGCTGCTTCCAGTCTCACTTATTTTGATGCAAAGCCAAAGTCACGTGTTTTCTTGGTAAACATTTCAGGTTTCACTTCTCAAATCAAAGACTTCTTAAAAATATTAGTCGCAAAATTTTCATACTTAAAAAAACTCCAATATTTTACTTATTATCAATTCTAGTCAGTGTTCAGATGGTGTGTGTGTGTGTGTGTGTGTGTGTGTGTGTGTGTGTGTAAACCGGTAGATACTTTCTTCATGTTAGAATTCACACCAGGCCTATGCAGTGTGTCTGCTCTAGCCTTGTCTCCTTTTCTCTGTGGAGTTCACTTTCTCCATTTGATTTTCTGAGACAGAGAAGGTGGATATTTTGCAAGGTAGATGATCCATGGCCAAGGCTGCTGGGAACTGCCCATGCTGTTGTTGACCATGCTTCTCAAGCACATGCATTTTCCATAAATTACTGCAGAGGTGTGGCTGGTTCTAGGTTGCTTCTCTGTCAATGTCTTACGGTGGTGGCAGCTTGTCCTTCAGGAGGTTCCTATCCTCTCTGTGTTAGCAGTCACTAATGGTCATGACCTGGAACCATTTACCCCTCAGGGGTCACAGAGTAATTGCCAGGATCCATTGTCCTGTGTTCATTAGCTGACAAACCATTGCACCATTAACTCTGGTCACTAAGCTAGAACTAGTGAATGGAAGTAGGGCTCCTGGCTGGTCTGTCCTGAAGGTGACAAGCTGTCAACAAGATAACTGAAGGGTTTTGTTTGTTTGCTTTATTTAAAGATAATCATCCACTCTCAGATTGAAATGTTTTTTTGTTGTGGTTGTTTTGTTTTTGTTTTGTTGTTTTTGTTTTTGTTTCAGTGTCAAAGTTTTCCACTTTGGGGCAGTGGGAGGCTCTTCCGATTTCATTTAGACAACTTTCTCACTCTGGGGCTGGTGTGAATTCAGTCACTTTCCTTGGATACTTTAACTCCCATACAGGGATGATAGTTGAGTATTCCTCAGATAAGGAACTTCCCGATGGACACCTCCAATTGCTGTGCAGTGAATTTTGTCTCTGTTTAGATTTTCATTATTGTTTTTTTACTACTTGTGTTTCCCTATGAGATAAGTAACTCTGTGCATCAGAGTCAGATTTCTCCTTCCTCCTCTGCCCAGACATGATTTCTATTTATTTGAAGATAAGCTTTCCATTTTAAAAATACTGTTAGGGCCGGGCGGTGGTGGCGCACGCCTTTAATCCCAGCACTCGGGAGGCAGAGGCAGGCGGATCTCTGTGAGTTCGAGGCCAGCCTGGGCTACCAAGTGAGTTCCAGGAAAGGCGCAAAGCTACACAGAGAAACCCTGTCTCGAAAAACCAAAATAAATAAATAAATAAATAAATAAATAAATAAAATAAAAATAAAAATACTGTTAGTTTGTCTTTCCTTTTCCTTGAATAAATGGTCTTACACATGCCATAGGCTTGTTCTGCTGTGGTTTTATATCTCAAACATCGCAGCAATCCAAGTGTTTTACAGATTCACCAATTTCCTCTTACTGAGCTCCAGAGGGCAAATGCATCATGGGTCATTCAACCAAGCCTTTACTGATGGTCACATAGATGGCCTCTAGACTTGAAAGTGCAAAAAACTTCAGTCCAGAGTAGGCTACATGGGCCTTCTCATGNTTGGGCTGGAATGGCCTTGGAGTGGTTTCCTAATGAATGGCAGATGGCTGGGATGAAATGGGGATGTGTAAGACTTCTCCACAGGCACCCTGACACCCTTCTCTAAGGCTGTATCACAGGGAGCATCTCCAGTATGCGAGAATGATATTGTTCATGTGGCAGCATCTCTGCCACTCTAAGAGGGAAGTCATGAATCTGAACACATTGGTGGTGATGACAAGGAGAATGGAAAGGCTGGCCCCACCAGAAGCCCAGGAATGGTCCAGATGACAAAGGGAATGAACCTGCTTTATAGATGCACTCAGAAAAGAAAGCCACCATGATTTGGAGGTGGAGGGAAGGGGACATGGGTCATAATGGTGTCACTACCACTGAAGTGGAAATTATGAATTTGAAGATTAGCATGGCGCCTCATGCCCATATCTGCAGCACCCTGTGAGGGCTCTTATTTATGAATGAAAAGGTGATCGATTTAATTTTCTTACTCTTGGTTTCTCCTCCCCTCTCTATTTTAAAACAGGATCTGCATTTCCTTTGCTTCCTGGAACTCTTTGTTCTTTTCATGGTGAAACCACTTTGGAAGAAAATTTCTGAAATACGTGGAAATATGTTTAGTGAGGCAAATGGCCCTGATGCTCTGAAGAGGTTTGAATGGAATAAAATGAACATCTGGCATTTGAATTGTGCCTATAGTTTGTCTCATCTAGGGAGTCCTATATCCGCCCTAATCCTAACAGCAGCTCAACAGGAGACGACAAATGCATCCTTAACAACCAAAACACTGCTAGAGAGGTTCATGAATTAAGCCCAGTTCTCCTGGTAGGAACACTGCAGGGGGTTGAGTCACTTGCTACAGTCCCACACATCAAGCTCATCCTTTCTTTCGTGTTTCCCATTCCGTCACTGTCAGTTCATCTTAAGCAAGTCAGTTTGCTTGTCAGCTCTGCAGGGACCTGATAGACATCCTCCTCCTTCATCTGTGGAGCCTGATTCTCAGGGCAACATGAGTCCAAACCCCACTTCCACTTGCCAGCCTTATTTATAAGAGTCATGCATATTCCTAGGAACTTTCTTATGTATTTTACCTTTCTTTGTGTGTGTACACATGTGTGTGTGCACATGTATGCATAAAGTGGGCAGAGGATGACGCATGACATTGGGTATCTTCCTCAATTGCTCTCTACTTCATTTTTTGAAATGGTGTCTCTTAAGGACCCAGAGTTNACCTNTTTGTCAAACTGACTAGCCAGAAAGCCTCAGTGGTATGCTTGTCTCTACATACTAAGTTCTGGGATTACAGACACACGTACCACTATATCTTGCCTTTTACATAGATATTAGGGAACCAAACTCAGGTTCTTATGCCCACACAGCAAGTGCTTTACTGTTGAAACCACCTGCCTCCCCAATCCTTACATNTTTTACTTTCTTACATTTTTAAAAACATTTCTTTATTTGATGTGTACCTGGTTGCACATGTGCACAGCCTGCAATGTGCATGAGGGAGACATTTTGCTGGAGTCAGCTCTCACTTTCAACGGTGTTGGTCCCAGGGATTGATCTAAAGTCTTCAGGCTCGGCAGCAAGAGCACTTACCTGTCAAGCATCTTGCTGGCCCTGTTATTACTTCTTATCTGAAGTACATGGAAAATATACCCTCCATGTGGAGTTGAGTTGGGAAAGAGACTAGAGGAGTGGGGAGCGAGGAACAGATTTCATCATGAACAAAGACAAGGTCTTTATTTTTCACCTTTTTTTCTGGAGCCTAAAGTCAATTTAACTATGTGAACTTGAGTCATTTCCCAAACCACTCAAGTTCTCTGTCCTGACTTTCCCCATGTACAAAGTATAGGAGGGAATGCCTGACCTGGCTTTTCACGGAGTGGTTGTTGAGGGGAAAAAAATGGGCGGCCCTGGAGTTGGCCACTCTACNCAATTCTCAGTGGCATTTTTATTCCTCTCTTCAGCTTCTTTCCAGATGTGTGGCTGCATTCTCCATTCATGCAGGTCACTTTTCAGTTAATATGGTAGAAGAGCACAGAATAAGGCTTCCAATGATACAGTTCTAGAACCTAAATTCTGACAGCAGTGTGCTTAGTTTGAAGTGTATGAGAGGTATAAGTGCACACACATGTGTGTGTACAGTAACACAGAAAACCTATGAGGAAAATTGTACAAAAACCCTTACTCTAGCAGGTAAGTGAAATATGAAAGTGGATAACCAAAATTTATGCAAATATTTTTGGAAAAAAATCTGATTATGGGCACTTGAAGAAAAGTGGCTTTAATGAGGGGAAGTGCTTGATGTAGATCTTTCCCCAAGATCCTGAAGGAGATTTGGGGACTCTTAGAAACATTACAGAAATTGATGCTGCACGTTTATAATCACACGTTACTTAACTTCAGAGATTTCTTGACATCAGACACTNGCACTTGTCTTTTCCATGTCACAAGTAAAGGTAGAACAGCAGAGACGGCTGAAGAGATGGTTTGCTAATGCAGTCCCAAGTAGAAAACAAAGAGGATTGGAATACCAAGTTTAATGGCTACCACTTTCATTATGTGTCCTTCTCAGTCACTGCCTTAACTCCTGACAGCACTCAGCCCATGCTTCACCTGTGGCCTTNTTTTGTCCTGTGGATTCAAGAGTCACACCCAGTGCTGTTTGTAACTACAGTATGTTTATTCTGTCATAATTGTAGCTTCTTTGATGGAGTTCATTAAGTTTTTCGCTTGAATTTAAATTATTATTATTTAAATGTGGTAATGCATTTTTTAAAAATTAGATTGTTCTTACACAGTTTCACACATATCCATAATGCCTGCTGACCACTCTCACCTTCCACCTCTCTACCACTCCTGTCTACTCTCTTTTCTCTATACCAATTCCTCCCTCATGTTCAAATCTATTCCTTTGGTTTTGAGATCCNGGGCCATCTGGGTGACTGGTTGTGCAGTTGTCCACTGGAGCCTGGTATGCTTGGCAGATTCATGAAGATAGTAGCCCTGCCTCTCCCAGAATCCATAGAGCTAGTGGTTCAAAGGTAAAGAGGAAGGGTCCTTGCCTGATGGTTTTGCCGGTCTGATGTGGGCTCAGCGCATGTCACCACAGTTACTGTGAGTTAATGACTGCAGTGTTACAGCACATCTAAACTGTCTACAATGTCTCCTGTGGATGTGGCACACACACATGACACATATGAGAGGTAAGAACGCTTTCCCATTCCTTGTCTTATAGCTTCACTCTGGTCCCATTAAAGAAATAAAATTTCCATTCATTTTGTTATGTTCTTATTTTGTACATGTCTTCATTAAATGGAAATTAGAATTAAAGTTTTTATTTGACACTTGGTTGTGCTATGTGTGGACTTTTCCTACTTCAAGGGATGTTCTTTATCCCAGGGTCATGAAGATGTCTTGTCATGTTTCTGGTAGAAGTTGTTTTCTCATCTCTGTATTCATTTATTTACGCTTTATTATTTAAGTTGTCACTTGAGTTGAATTTTTTTATGCTTAGTGTCAAGAAGAGGGTTATGACTGCTATTTTGCCACATTTCGGCTTGGAGTCATTTTAGTGTGGATTTTAAAAATTACCACAAACTTCATGGTTTAAAACAGCATAAATGTATTATTTTGTAACTGTCTCATTAGAATCGCATCAGGTATTAGGAAACTTATGGCAGAGCTGTGTTCCCTCAGTGGCTCTAGGGGAGAAGGTTGCCTAGCCTTTCCCAAGTGAGGCTGTGTTCATGTCTTGCTTGGTAGCTGATGCTTCTTAAGTCAGCACTGGATTGAGGTCTTCCNTACCCCATTTCTCATCTGTGAGTACACCCCTTCACCTTGACCTCCTTTTTTCTTGACAAAGATTGTGACTACATTAAATCAAAGCAGTTATTTCAGGGTGCCATCTCTAGGTTACAGTCAACTAACCCATAGTCTTAATCTACAAAGTCACTGTCTATCTAGGCTTGTCATCTGTCCTAGTTTCCTCTCTGCTGCTGTGATAAAATACCCTGATCAAAAGCAATTCTCAGGAGAAAGGTTTGTTTTAGCACACAGTCCCATGTTACAGTCCATCACTTCTGAGAAATCACAGTGGAGGGGCTTGAGACAGNTGACCACATCACATCCACAGGCAAGAGGAAAGACATGGATGCAGGCTTGTTCCTTGCTTTCTGTTCAACTTGCCTTCTCTAGTCTGGCACATTTTAGAACCCTGCCCATGAAATGATTCCAACCACATTCAGGGTGGACTTTCCATCCTATACCACGTAAGAAAATCCCTCACTGGTATGCCTGTTGACCAGATAATCCAGATAATTCTTCACTGAGACTCTCTACACAGATCACTCTAGATTGGGTCAAGTTGACAATCAGCCCTTACCATGGTATCATGCAGATATCTACAGATTCTAGACATCAGAGAATGGACCTCTTTGATCATCTACCTTGTTCAACAGTGTATCTATCTAACTGATGGCAACTTGGCCACTACATTGATGTATTATTTTTTTACTTAAAGATCTTATTTTTAATTATGTGTCTATATGATGGGGTGTGTGTGTCCATGTGTGTGGGTACCTATAGGGTCCAGAAGAGNTGCTAGAGTTCCTNGAGTTAGAGTGATAGATGCTGGGAACCAAATCTAGATCATGTGCAAGTGTAGCAAGCCCTGTCGGCCACTAAGCAATCTCTCTGGCTTCTTACATGTGTGGGTTTAAATTGCTATCATCTTTTCTACATTATCTGGAAGTATTCATCATTGAGCCTACTAGAAATACCTTCTTTTGGATCAAAATTTATAATAACTGTATCCATATACTTCAAAGCCTTGTAAGATCCAGTAGGTCTAGTTTTATTTATATCTGTTTTGGTAAGTTATATTTTCTGGGAATTTGTCTATTTTGTCTGAACTCAGATAATGTCCATAAAATGCTACATATGACAGATGACAAGCCCACATTAAAGTTTGTGGGATATAACTCAAGAATCCATTGTCCATCCTTTGATGATTTGTTCTTTTTTTTTCCTTCTCCTTGGTTAGATGCATTAACTTTATTACTCTTTCTTATGTACCTTCTTATTCAACTTTGNTACCTTCCAGTCTTGCTTTAATTACCTGATTCTTATTTTCTCTAGGACTGGGAAACTTTGAGTTTAACTTACTCTATAGGATGTATATTTTATTGGTTCTTCAGCTCTTCTTTCATCTTCTAATTTTATTGAGATTTGATTTCTATAACTCAGACTTCATCATTTTAAATTATATAGTTCAGTGGTTTTCCATCACAACTCTTGAATTCCAGAACATTTCTTTTCACCTTGTTATTATCATTTTAATTCACTTGAAATTAATTTTATCATTAGGATAAAAAGCAATGAATTTAAATATGGCATTTCATACATATACATCATTATACCTCCTTCTAATTCATCCCCATCCCTAGTTNCCTNCTCCACCTCACATGACCTCTTTGCTCATCAACTTTCTCTCCTCAAGTAGCCCCTTAATCCAGAAAATTATGNAATATTTCCCTCAACTCATTAACTACCAATAACAACCCATTCTTGTTTTTGGATTTGCCTATAATAGATATTTCAACTAAATGAATCACATACATGGCAGTTACTGTCCAGCTTGATCACTTAGCAATGATACATTCAAGTTTTATTTATTCTGATGTCATCTAACAGTACTTCAGACCTCTTTTTTATGGTCCAGTTCCTTCCATTCTGTGTATGTACATCTGTTTGTTAATACACAATTTGATGGAACTTTTAGCTATTTCTAGTTTTTGGTGGGGTTTTTTTTGGAGTTTTTCTCTTTCTTTGTGGTNTGTGAGTGTGTGTGTAGTTTATGTATATGGAGGCCTGAGGAGGATGTCACATGTCCCTCTTCATCACGCTCCACATTATTCCCTAGTGACAGGGTCTCTCAATGAACCTGAAGCTAGGTTGGTGGCCAGTGAACAGCAGCTATTGTCCTGTTTCTACACTCCCCCACATCTTCACATGATCCTGGACTTAAAATGTATGTGATACCNCATTTATGGGTTCTGGGGAACTGAACCGAGGCCCTCATGTTTGTGCAGAAAACATTTTCATCCACAGATCCATCTCCTCAGACAATTTTTAACTTTTGACCTACAAGTAAAGCCACTATGAACATTCATATGCATTTTTGTGCATATGTTTTCAGATATATATACACATCTTCACACACATATGCATATACACACGAAGGAATGAAATGCAAGTNATGCAGGAATACCATACTTGACTTTTTNAGGACTCTCAAGGCTGCATCATTTCCATTTCCATCTCAATGTCTCAGGATCCTAGCTTCTGTGTGTCCTCTCTGACTTCTGCTATCCTGTGTTCAGCACAGAGGCTGTGAAGTGGCACCTCTCTGGGCTTTTGATTGTATTTCCCTAAAGACTATGGATTGGAGGGAGGTTTTATGTGCTGACTGACTAGTGTACATCTTCTCTGAAGAAATTTCTACTCAAATCTTTTACCTATATATATTTTGATGGGTGAGTGGTCTTTTTGTTATTGATTTGAGGCTGTGCTTTCAAATCTTTAATCAAGTGTATCATTTGCAAGNATTTTCTGCCATTCTGTAGATTGTCTTTCACTTTCTTGATTGTGTCCTTTGATTTTTAGAAGTTTGATATTTTTAAAAATTTGTTTTTCATTCAGGTATTTATTTGTGAGTGTCTGCAAACATGTGAGTGGGTACCCATGGTGTCCAGAAGAGGACAATGGACTTTTGATCATCATGAATTACAGGTGGTTGTGAGCTGCCTGAGGTGGCTGCTGGGAACTGAACCAGGTCCTCTGCAAGAGTAGCATGTGCTCTTAGCCATTCAGTCATTTCTANAGTGAGTATTTTTCCTAGTTTTTTAAGACAGGGTTTCTCCTTGTAGCCCTGACTGCCATGGAATTCACTCTGTAGAACAGGCTAGCCTTGAACTCAGAGATCTGCCTTCCTCTGCCTCCTAAGTACTGGGATTAAAGGCATGCACCACCACCACTCAGCTGGTTAGTATTTTAATTAAGTTTAACGTACCTGTAATTCTATGGTTACCTTTATTACTGTTGTTATACTAAATAAACTTGTGTCTAATATAGCCACAGAAATTTATATCTATATTGGCATCTAATAATTTTCTAGTTCCATATCTTGCAGTATAGATCTTTGAGCCATTTAACATGTTGGATGGAAAGCAGGGGTACACATTGTCTTCTGTGTAGATACCAAATTTCTCAGCACGATTTGTTGAAAGATCATTGTTCGTCTTATTTGAATGGTATTGATGCATTCGCCAAAGTTCAGTTGACCATGGATAGATGGGTTTGTCATCTTTTATGTATTCTATTACATCAGCCNGTACACCTGCTCCTTTGCCAGTACTGATCATACAACTACAACTTTGAAATGAGTTCTGAAATGAGGATATGAGAGCCATGAGAGCTGGACTATCTTTACTCAGGCTGTTTGTGCAGGTGCTTCAGAAACAGATTAGCACCTCAGCGAAGAAGCCCTG
>LZPO01066348.1:0-13700 GCA_001675575.1 Neotoma lepida | reverse complement strand
ATAGGGGGGCATCCTCTTGTTTACTGAACACAAACATGGAGGACAGAAAGTTCTTTTCTGCATCTGAGACTTGAAAAACCTGTTGAGCAGCACAGTTCCTGACTCAGCCTCCTTACACTTGGGCCTCTGCTCTCCCCTTGGTGGATTCTTGGATTCTTAGCCCTTGACTCAGATTTACAGGCCAGAANGAATGAACAACAGCATAAGTAGCCCTGGGGAGTAAAAATGGCTTTGAGTAAAATTCCCATAGCAGCTAGAATTTAGATAACTCAATCAATTTCTCTAACATANGTGTCTTCCATCGCTAACTAAGGATTGCCATGTCACATGTGGTTGCTTTGTGGTTATAGTCAAATAAAATATTTAAAGCCCTCTGCCTTCCAGAGAGCACATAAATAATTCATGTAAAATTATCAGAATTAAAACTATAATGATTAAGTTTCCTATGTTTTTATATATCAGAAATTTCTGCTGGAATAGATATCTGGTCACTTAAAGTCCCACCAATAAGAGAGTACATTAAATTAAAATTGTAGGCACAACANCCAGTTCAGGGGTGACCAATACNTTGGGAGGAAACATGCTNTGTGTGCATAAAGAACACATNTATGAGTCCCACATCAATGAAGAAGGGCGAAGAATCCAGTGGGAAACTGGTAAACACTGTGAATCTGCAGGTCACGGTATGCCAACACAAACAATCATATTAAATGAGACTCAGCATCACAGGAAGTGAAGACAGCTGTGCAAAGGTCTCTGCCCATCTAACTGACAGTGCAATAGCTGACAATACCAATTATTCTTGTAGGATAATNAGNATGAGTGACATGTTAACAAGTTTGTATGTAATTTAAACATTTAAAATACAACTGTATGATTTCCCCTTCCTCGTCGTACCTCCAAAACCTCTCATGTCCCCCTCATATTCACGTCCTCTTTTTCTTCATTATTGTTATGTATATCATTTTATCTGCAACTAGAGATAACTTTTTAAAAATTTGCATCCCCTTGATTTTCTTCTCATGCCTTATTGCTCCAGCTAATGCTTCAGACACTATATTAAAGAGGAGCAGGGATAGTTACCAGCTCTGTCACCTTTTCGATTTTAATGGGGCTGTTTCAAGTTTTTCTCTATTTAGGATGGTGTTGCCTGTGGATTTGTCATATATATTATATATGACAAATTATATTATACTGAGATGTACTCCTTCCAGTCCTAGTCTCACTATGACTTTTATCATGAAGCATATTGGATTTTGTCAAAGTCATTTTCTGTATTTACTAGGATGGTCATGTAATGCCTGCCTTTAAGTCCATTTATATGATTTATTACATTTTGTGCCTTGTTTATGTTGTACCTGCCTCAATGAGATAACACCCATTGATTTTGCTTGTTAATCCATTCACCTAGTTTATGTCTTTTCATAGAGAATTGGAGAATTGGGCCATTATTACTTAAAATTATTGAGAGGTGTGTATTGATTGCAGGCATTGCTGGGTTTTTTTTTTGCTGTTTTATTCTACTTTGATTTCAGCAATTATAACTTTATTATAACCTCTGGGCTATGTTTGTTCCTCACATCAGTTCAAACTATTGCTTCCTGTACTCTGTTTAGGGTTGGTTACTGATTATGATTTTTTTAGCCTGTTTGGATAGGGCAAAGTTTGTCTTTCTCCTTCACCTGTGGCAGACAGTTTTGCTGGGTGTATTAGTCTAAGCTGGGCATTATAGTTTTTTAGGAATGGGAATGAATTGCTCAAGGATGTTCTGGCATTCAAAGTCTCCATTGAGAAATCATCTATTATTTTGATGGATTGCCTTTTATATGTGACTTGTGTTTTTCTCTTACAGGTGTCAATACTCTTTCTTTGTTGTGTATATTTAGTGTTTTAATTATGATACACCATGGGAGTTTCATTTCTGTGGGGATTTTCTTTTCTGGTCTTGTCTATTTGATGTGCTGTCTGCTTCTTGTGTCTGCATGGGTGTGACTTTCCTTAGTTTGAGGAACTTTTTTTCTAGGATCTTGTTCAAGATCTGACCTATGCTATTGATTTTTCTTTCTCATGCATGCCTATAATTTGACATTTGTCCTTTTTATGGTGCCCCATAATTCCTGTTTGTTCCTTTTCTGTTATTTAAATTTTTCCATATTCTTTGCTTGTGTGGTTTAATTCTTCTTCTTTCACTTGGAGTCTTCACAATCTGTCTTCTACTTGATCAATTCATTATAATTTAATCTTTATAAGGCTTTCCCTTGAGTCTTCTATTCAGGTTAGGTTATTGAATTTTTCAGTTCCATCTTCAGTTCAACTTGAGTTCTTCTCAACAATTCTGTGTCTTTATTGGATTTGGTTTTTAAATCCTGGATTTTCTTCAGCCTTATGTTTGTGTTTTCTTGGGCATCACTTGGGCATTTATTCTCTTCAAGGTGTTTGAGCTGTTTGTGTTTTCTTTAAATTCCTTGAATTCTTTGAAGTTATTATTATTCTTTTACATGTGGTGTCCTGGAATTCATCTAGGTAATTCTTATTGGAAAACATTTCTATGGGACTGGTGGATTCAGGCACATGTCACCGTGGGTGGAGATAGGCATTGCCTCTTCTGTCACACTATTTGTATTTTTGTGATGAGACCTGGGTATGTGGACTTCTTTTAACAGTTCTGTATCTAATGTTGACACAGAAGACTGAGACAGAGCATAGGCTCTGTTAGTCCAGGTTGGGCCTGAAAGTTGAATATGGTGTGGATGGAATGGAGTCAGGTAGAAAAAGGCCTCTATGCTTATGTGTAGTATGTACATACTAGCCAAAGCCTGGATAGGACCACAGATAACCAGACTAGTCCTGGGCACTGTGTGTGAGACCAGGTCTAAATCTGAGAACTGGGGAGGGTGCATGGAGGGTTGGATCAGGCAGACTCACCAGGATCGATCTTGGTGCAATATGTGTGGGGTTGGGGTGGCCCTGGAGGTGGGTTGTGACATGGGAAGTCAAGTGGTAGGAGACACAAAAACACCTTGCTGATAGTGTCCAGCATGAATTATGGTGGCATGGCAGAGCATATAGAGCAGTCAGTGGAGGACATATATTACAGGTGTCTTTAATCCACAGTGCCATATGTTAAATATTAAAATATTTAATTCTATTTTTGAACGTGTGTGTGTGTGTGTGTGTGCGTGTATGTGTACATGTGCAAGCATGTGCCTGTGTGTGGAGTTCAGAGGTCAATATTTGATATCTTCCTACATCACTGTCCATCTTAATCTCTAATTGAACCAGGAGCTCACTGATTGTCTAGACTGGCTGACCAGTGAACTCTGGGCATTTGCTTGTCTCTACCTCCCCTGTACTCGGGTGTAAGATGCATATCACCAGGCACAATCCTTTTGTGGGTGCTAGGGATCCAAACTAAGGTATTCATGCTTGTTCAGCACTTCACCTGATAAGCCATTTCTGCATCCCCCAACTCTATTCCAAATGAAAACTATCCCCCCTCCATGAGGACTTACAGGTAGTTAATGGACACCAGGGGTGGAACAACCCATTTCTTCAGCACTGCTGAGTTGACCATGTGCCTGTAAACATCCCTAATGGACTGCACTGGCTTCCCTAAGACATAACAATACACAGAGAGATGAGAAGAGAATGGGACTGGTTAAGAAGAGTAAGGGGGTCAGCAGGAGTGGGAAGGGGCAAGAGAGGGTCATGGGGTGTATTATATATAAAAGTATAATGAAACATGTTATTATCATAATGCAGAGTAATAAAAACAAAATTATGGAAAAAGTATTACAACTGAAAGCAAATTCAAACTTAGAGAACAAATCTTACTGTTTTAAAATTTACCATTTAGTTTGAAAGGAAGATGTGATGTATCTCTCATTACATGTATTTTCTTTCCTTTTTCTCCAAACGTGTAACACTGACACATGACATAGATTTGAGGATCAGTGGGTACAGTGGCACTTCAAAATACAATGATCAAAAAGAGGTTCGGAACATAAGTCAAGAGAAATAGCAGAGCCGTGGCTGCTCTGAGCCTGCTGTGGATGGTGGCCTGAGTCGAGTTCCTAATGTAAACTGATACTAAAGTGTCACTCCGCAAGAAGGAGGGAGGTATTCAGCCTGGAATGCAAGCATGGGATAAGGTCCCTTTGCTACTAAGTGCTTCAACGTGCTGCAGCGACATGGATGAGTTGAAGGGATTGTCAGAGCCCAGGGCCTGAGGACTCAAAGACACAGCCTAGCTCCCAGCAGTGTTTCAAAGCGATCTACCAGCTGTTCTTGACTGAAACAAGGCCCTGATATCATGGAAGAGGCAAAGATTGTAGCCTGAAGGAAGCTGAGTGTTATGTGACCCTGTCCCCAGGAAGATGTGAACAAATGTCTATTCACCCCAGATGGGAAACTGACAACAGATTGAAGCATGGGTACCACCAAAGTCCAACTTGATGAACCAATGAGTTTCATTCAGGTTACTTACAGGACCAGAAATGACTCAAAGACAGCTGCATCACGAAAGCCAGGCCCAGCAAGGGTGACACTCATAGAAGCCAGAAACCTGGGGCACACTGCACAGCTACATGCAGCTCCACAGGTTGGTGAGTGCCCTTTTCTGGTGGCTCAGTTGGTTTGAGCTTCTTCTAAGTGGCTCAGCTGATCTCTGCATCTTGCAGGAAGCTTGTCTAAGAGTGTCACTCAGCAGTCCTTATTGCTTATAAAAGCCTGGAGAGGAAGGGGCCTAGAGAATCTGGTCAGTTTCGGGGACTTCCTGAAGCCTATGAATCATTCATTTCTTGAGCTTAAGGAGCTTCCCTGCAGAACAGAATATTCCACCTCTGCTCCCCTTCCTTTTGACATCCTGTGTCTTAACAAGCTTCCTTCCAAGATGAGAGGTTTTAATCTTGGTAGAAACTGCTACACAACCCTGAGAGATCTGGTAAGTTCTCCAAGGCTAGAAGCTACCTGATCAACATCAGATAACACATGAGAAAAATACTGAAAACTAAATGTTTGGTTAGGTCGCGCTCATAGTAGGCTTCACCTTGCTGTTTGGGAAGGTGGTGCTGATTAATATCACTATCTTCATTTGATAAGGACAATAAAAGAAATGATAGATGATGAACCATACCAGAAGTTACTTCTTGGTCTGGATATCCATAAAAGTGATGGAATTCAAAAGGCAGAGAAGAAAGGGGAAAACAGAAAGAAACACAGCAGAAGGATAGAAGAAACCTAAACACATCATAACCACGCTGAAGATAACCAAATGAGATCAATTAAAAGACATATTAGCAAGGTGGATAAAAACCAGCAAAAGTTATGACCTACATATTAAAAATATTATTAAAACACTACTGAAATTAAGTTGAAATGCAAATGAGCTGGGGAGCAAATTTAAAATGGAAATAACTTAAATTAAAAAGCAGATCTCATTACCAGACACAAAGAGGAATGCTACATTGTCACAAAAAGGATAATTCACCCCAAGCTATAAAACTGATGAAGCTGGAGTTCACGCCATCAGGGCACTAAAGTACAGAAAGGAAACACTGACAGGCACACACACACACACACACACACACACACACACACACAAAAAAAAAAACTTGACAAAGCTAAAGTAAAACTAGAAGACTTGAAATACCACAACAGGAAGAGATAGATGAATCAGACAAGAAAAATAGCCAAGCTCTAAGAAGGACCTTTTATATGCATGTATGTCTTCCTCAGTCACTCTTCACTTTATTTTTTGAGGCAGGGTCTCTCTCTGAACCTGGATATCACAGATTCAGCCAGGTTTGCTGGCCATCAAGCTCCAGGGATCCTCCTGTCTCTGCCTCCCTCATCTAAGATTTCAGGTGTGTACCACCACATCTGGCTTTTTCGTGTGCATGCTGGCAATCCAAACTCAAGTCCTATTGCTTGCCTAGCAGGCATTTTACTGACTAAACCATATCGGCAAATACCGGTGTAAAAATCACCAACAATAGCAGCATTATGTCAGTGATTCCATATGTCTGTCTAAATATAAGACACTCTCTTAGGATTGCAAAACTCTGTTTTGAAAACTGTTCGTTTAATGATGTTGTTCTTGCTGAGATGAGTTTTAACTCTGAACGTTTTCTGAGGAGATAGAAATGGGAGCTACCTACAGACATCTCGTCATCTGTATTCCTGGCCTGTTCACTATGGTAGCCATAATATAATTGAACATTTTTTTATTGTTTTTATTGTCCTCAATGGAGGTTTTGGCATTAGAATTTATTTAATTTATAGGGGCTGAGGAGATAAAATTTAGTCAGTATGCTGTCAGTTCAAGAATCCAAATTAGATCCACAAAGCTCATGTAAAAAACTTGACATAGTCTGTGCTTGTAATTCCAATATAGTAGAGGCAGAGAAGATGAGTCCTTGGGATTCAGCAGTTACTTTTGCTAAAGACACCACACATTTCAAACACAGGACTCTGAGGATCCTAGGTGAATCTGACCTGAAAGCCTCCCTTCTGAAGACAAGGTTTTATAGTACCAGAAGGTTCTACATAAGCTTCCTCAGGGATGAAAGCAACCAACAGTCCTACCCAGCTGTGATAACTGTGACACACAACAATGACCAGCACAGCACAATATCCCCAAAGGTACAATAGCGGCATTTATATCTTGGTGGTAATCAACAGCTGTCTAATTGGTCTTAAGGCCTACACAACAGGAGGAAAATCATACTTGGTACTGGAAGCCGAGCCAAGCACCAATGACTGGGGAGGACATGGACCCTAGAGGAGTACCAACTACTGCCAGTTCCCTGATTTACTATAATTCCTAACATCATCTAAATATTTATCGTTATGACCACAGACAAGTGTAGCTCTCACCCCACATCAGAGAAGCTTCTCATTGCCACAGATGGAGGCCATTAGAGAAACCCACAAAACACAGAGAACAAGTGACCATGGGATGGCCAACCACAATTCATACATGCACAGCACAACTCCTGCACCTAAGGCTCAGGGAATATCTGAAAAGCGGGACAAAAATGCCATAAGAGTCCAGAGGAACAGGAAATTTGCTGTGAGATTTTTGTCTCCCAGAAATGACAGGGAAGCTTCACTCATGATACCTCAACAATATGGCTACTTGAACAAGGACAACTCTAGTAGACACGTGAATATGGAAGGGAAAAATCTCATGAGGTTCCACCTTAGACAAAGAACTGTAGACCACTAATGTCTGCTGAGAGAGGGAGAATTTGTCCCCAGGGATGAACCCTCTTAATTGGTTATCCAATACCCTTAACTCATAGACACAAGCAACACTAAAATTCAGAAGGTTGTCTTTATATATTTATGCACACACACACACACACACACACACACACACACACACACATCTCTACATATGTAACAATAGCAATTAAAGGAAAGGGGGACATGAATTGGAAAAAGAGCAAGGTGGGTACATGGGATGGGTTGGCGGGAAGAGAGGGGGAAATGATATAATTATCTTTTAATCTAAAAATTAAAATGTAATTTTAAAATTCCCCTTAAAAGCTCCTCCCCTCAAAAAGCAAACATCCGTATTTAAACACGTCAAGTAAAGCACAGAATAAATCATGACATCTTTGTAACTGAGAGTATAAGGTGGTAATCTGTGGCATGTGGCTAAAACAGCACCAATGAGGATGTAGTCCTGATTCGGTTTGTTACCAAAACACAATGTAAATTAAATGTTAAACCCCCAAGTACTTAAAGTTTTAACAAAATGGTAATGAACACAGAATCAAAGTTAAATTACATTAGAGATAGCTGAAATTAATAGAAGAACAAACAAAAGAAGATATTTAAAAAAACAGAAATTCATTCTCTTAAAACAGTCGAACAAGCTGAGTCTGAGGAGACTAATTTAGCAAAGGAGAGGAGGGACACAAGAAAGAAAGAAAAAACTGTAACTCTCCACATCGGAGTGCCAGTAGTAAGCATCTCCACGTAGGCAACTGGCTTGAGTGTGGTAGAGTATTTACGCCACAGAAATTGGTGGATGCTGCCAGTCAGAGTCAGGTTTTCAGGAAGAGGAGATAATTGCTATGTCTGGGGATGGTGTTACCCACACTTAGGGTAAGTCTCCCCACGTCACTAAGCTAATCAAGATACTCCCGCCCAAGTATGTGTCTGTCTTCTAGATGACTCTGGAGTGAGTCAAGATGGCAACAAAATTAACCATCACATTTGTATGTGCACTTTATGCATGTGCTTTATTATTTCAAACTAGGATTATATATTCGTGTATGATAAATAATACAATATATTATCTAAAATATGCTAATATAGAAACTTCAGTATGATATCATTGCTTAGTGGATAAATTATGCTCTAATATATATTGTATGCAGCATATAGATAACCCAAATGATAATTGCTCATATGTTACATGTATTACCTCTTTTAAAAGAAGAATTTTCTTCAAAAAGCTATTGCTAAATGATGTCACCTTAAAATCGAGGCCATAAGGTCACCAAGCTCGATGTTCATTAACTGAACTGACCACAGGATCTGAAGAACTGAGATGTCCTCAGTGGGAGGTCTCCCTGCAGAGGCCCTTTGATGAGAGTGGCAGATCATTAATCCTTGTAAATCAATTTCCCCACTTAGCGCTAATGAATTAAGAACCACTTCACAAAGGCTGTCCAGTTTCTGGCTAATGAAGTGACAGCTGACATGGCTGGGCCTGCTGTGGAGGAAGGCTCTGTCATACAGTAGATGCATCCTCAGATTCTTCCCTGTCATCTTTAATAAGATCCACCATGGATGGATTGGTGTGGATCATTGGGGAATCAGTATAATGAGATGCTTTACTCTTGTGTCTGTGTTTCCCACCACTCTCTCTGGAACTATAAGTAGAGAAAGTCAAGGGTTTCCCTCTACTTTCTTTCATTTGCAGAAAGAAGGATATCACTTAATGGGCCTCTAGGGAGCTGACAGAAGCAGAGGAGTCATGTGCATCAGAGCCCAGATGTTCTGTGCACAAAGGCAATATGGTGCAAGATCTGCCTTCAAGATCCATGAGCGTGACATATCCTTTAAAGGGAATGAACAGATTTTGGAAACAATACCTGATGGGTGTCTACCATTGTTTACTTCTAGTGGAGGGGAGGCAGAGATTGGTGGGTCCCCAGGGCTTGCTGGCCAGTCATTTCAGTGTCTCATAGATCCCTACTTCACATAGCTAATTGCAATAGAACAAATTGTAAGAGGCTTCCACCTTGGAGAACACACAGTCCATCCACAAGCAAGCTAAGTATGAAGTGACCAAGAAAGACATCTTGGTGACTGGGGCAAAGTTAACACTCTGCCATGGCAAAGCCACAAGTTACCTACAAGGCTGACAGTGGCACTGCTGGCCAGGGCTGAATTGAGCAGAAGGCAAGGAGAGTGACTGACAAATGTACAACTGAGCTGGACAAATGGAGACAGTGTGGAAACAGTGTGTGATCATCTCCTGGACTTGACCGTGCACCATGCAGTATGTGGCCTCCAGCCAAGTTCACAGCTATCATTTCAGCCTTTGTCCAGTATTGGCATAGCCCTATAGAAACCCCTCAATAAGGAAGTTAAATGACTTTTCCCCTTACATCCTTTTGCATTTCTCTCTCCCTCCCCTCCTCTCTCTCCTTGCTCCAATGTCTCACTTTTCTGCAATTCTTCCTTATGAAGCTTGCTTCTACATTGCATACTGCAAGGAGAGTCTGTGTATTTAACTTTCGCTGGCTCGAGACAGCAAACTTAGGACTACTATCCCAAGTTAATCTTTGGTGACTGTGAATGGCCATCATTGTAGGTTCTTGAATCACACACAACTGGACCATGAAAGTTTCTGTTACACTCAAACTCATTGTGAAATAGGAAGTGAAATAGTCTTAAACTAAGAGAGTTAATAGAGACAGGGAGAGGCTAGCAGGGTGTGGAGGCAATATGTTCAAAATGCAGTACATATACTTCGGAAAATGGGTTCCTATAACCTTGAATGATAAATACTGCACTATAGTAAAGGAAGGAGTGACAGCAATTAAACACACATATATATGTGTTTACAAAGAGGAACAGTGATCCTCCCCGGGCCACTCTCTTCATTTTGAATATACTCATAAGTCAAGGTAGGAGAAGTTGGGCTCTCCCTGGAAAGAAAGAGTCAGGTAGCTCCAGAGAACACATTACACAGAGCTGAGCTCTGTTTCCACCCGGTCCCTGGCTGCTCATGCCATTTCCCACATGATTTGATCCCCTACAGTGCCATGTAGGTTATTTTTAAAGAGTGTGATTAGCTGAAAAAGCTGACTCTATGGGGAAGAACAATCGAGATATGAGGTGGTGTCTGCCCTGGTCTGGGAAGGGGCCACTGCATGTGCAGACTTCCTGACTCTCAAATTAGTTCCATTTCCTCCACAGCACACAGATCCAAAGCATGCCCAGACCCCTCTGGGCACACCATTCCCGTGAAGAAGATGTTGGGGTCAGGTTGCACCTTGCAAGTCACAGCAGATAAAACCTTGGGTTGGAAGGGGTGGCCCTGACAGTGGATAAGATTTCTTGAAGTCGTGATAGGCTATGGTTCTATTTCATGCAGAGATAGGCTCATGGGCCAGCTTGGTCACTGTGTCCCCCTCAACAAGTGCCATGATCTATTCAGATCAGCCCGACCCTTCAACTCTGAGTGTGAAATGGGAACTCCTCTGCCCTACTCAGAAAGGGGGATATGTGTTTGCAGAAATCGCCAGGACAAACTAGAACACACTGATTCGAGGTGTCTCTGATTACAGCAGCCATGATACTTTGAGGGTTTGTGCTTTGAATTCAGAATGAAACCTTATGGGATCCAGCAATCGCCTAGCTGCTGAGCCACCTCTGATGAACTCTTTCCTCTCTCTGAGCCTGAGGTCGTTCCCCTTTACAGAAGGGGATGAACAACTGCAGTTTGCAGAATCACTGCAAAATTAAATAAGGAAAAGTGTTTAATTACTCAGTATGTCCCACCAAAGTTGACCTAGCGCTCACTCCAGCTTGGCAGTTATTACATGATTTATTCATTTCCAGCTATTTACAGCTCCCCTCTTTATTTCTTACTCACATCCTCAGAGTCTAATCATCCCATTGTTTTAAGCTTGTTCTCTCACATGAGATAATAAAGCGAGTTCTGATTCGCTTCTTTCCCCAGCACTCTGGGTCTTTGATCATCCCACACAGAAGCAGCAAACTGGCAAACAACAGGGCATATATTCACTCCAGCTGTACAAGACCAGGGTGGGAAGCTATCCTCCATGAGACCACATTTAAAGGGAACATTTGGGTGATGGATTTGAGTGTTGGTAACTGATATTCTCTTATGTATACCCATTCATCCACTCAATGACTCTTTGATTACATAGCAGAATCAAAAAGCTTCAACGTGAGGAAAGAACTTATATATGACTTATTGTACTGTCTGTTTGAAGGAGATTTAAGGAAGTTAAATGCAATTTTTATTTCCACATTGAAAAGAAAATAAACAAAACAGACTAACACATCGTGCCAAGCAGTGGGAAACAGAATGAACAGAGCTTTGCTCCCTCTCTAGACTCTCAAAGGGCTCAAGGAAAATGAAATGTGTGTGGAGACCACTTGCAAAGTGAGAGACAGGCACTTGCAATATTGTCATGCGGATTTTAATAGGATATTACTTCCAGCTAGAAGAAAAGTTTGAGGTACACTCTCAGATCTGTTCTGTCCAAGTAGGCAATTCCCTTTCTTCTGTTGGGAGGACCCACTTTTCTTTCTGCAGCCACCTCTCTCCCTCTCTGGATACTGTGGGTGGAACTGACCCCATCCCCAACGTTAGACTTCGCTCAGCTGGTTAGCTATGGAAGTTATCTCCCACATGGTTACATGACCCAATGGCCATTGTGGGAGCCTTACCCAGGCCTGGCTACATTAGCAAATGGGTTTTTTCATTTGCTGGGGTTGGTAAGTTAGTAAAGCACTCTGTCAGAGCTCTCAGCAGCCATTTTTATACCTCAAAAGAAGTTGCTAATTCAAAACTACTCGGAACAGAAGAAGCAAAGAGATGGAAAAGTACAGATTGTCAGGACTGGGCAAACAGTTCAATGGGTAACAGGTCTACTATGTAGCTATGAGGATTTCAGTTTAAAGCCCAGTATATAAGTAAAAAGCCAGGCATGGCTGGCTGTGCATGCCTGTAACCCTAACATCATGGGAAGTGGAGGCAGGGGGATTGCTGGAAGCCAGCTCATCTCCAGGTTCACTAAATAAGACAGTATCTAAGGAATAAGACAGTGAAGTAGAATATCTGATGTGCTCATCTGGTTTCTGTGAGTGCATGGGAATGAACATAAACATGTATGTGTACATGCACTGCAGACACATACATAGCACACACACATACACACACTTAATTAATTAAACAAATCAATAAAATTAGATGTAGATTTCTAACATCATTTGAGTACCTGGATCTAGATGAATCTTGATTTAATGGTGTTTCAGATGACACAGTTCTGTAGACGTGTAAACTAACCCAGGTTAAGTTGTCATTATTTTTAAAGGTTTATTTATCATATGTGTATGTAGTGTTTTGCCTACATTTATGTATTTGCATCATGTATGTGTGCAGCATCCACAGAGGCCAGAAGAGGGCATTGGATTCCCTGGAACTAGAATTACAGATGACTGTAAGCCATCATGTGTGTACTAAATATTGAACTGGGTCCTCTGGGAGAGCAGCAAGTGATCCTAACAGCTGACCCACCTCTCCAACACCTAAGCTGGAATTTTAATATACATTTAGAGCAGTAATGTTTCAGTTTGGCCATGATTGGCAGGTAGGCATTAGATTTGTATGTGCATGAGGAAGTTAAAGGAGGGAGAGGTTGAGGTGGGAACATATAGAACTATCTATTTAAAATCACAAAGCATCATGCTTGGATGCAGTCAGGAGCATAAAGATACATGAGAGGATGAAAACAAGGGGTAAGGTTAGACTTTGGAAAGTCTTCGGTCCTACACTGCAAGGCTTTAACTTGGAGAAGAAGGAACCATTAGGGATTTTAAAGGCAGACTTGCTACGTGCCAAGTTGTGCTTTAGAGAGAGGAAGCAGGCAGATGTAGAGGACGGAAGTATAAGGAAATAATTACGGTGGAGAGGGCTGTGTGATAGACACGTAATTAACACTCTTGCCAAGTGTCTCTTCTTTTTCAGAATGGGGAATGCACTTCTGCTTCCTTCCTGACATAAATTTGTGTTCTGTGAGTTGATTCATTCTCTTAAAGCTTTCATTGGTTTAGTATCTTTCTTGGTCTCTGGGGAAGCTGGAGGTGTCATTTCACATCCTTGCATATATATCCACTTGCAGTAATTATAGATAAAATAAATCTTCATTGAAATCCTCTTCAACTCAAAATTCATCAAGCTATCATCATTAGTTTAGACTAAAGTCGAGCAAAAGATTTAACCTATCACAAATACGGTTACATGTAGACTCTGTCTTTAATGATAATACATACTTCTCATTAACATTTTCAGCTTTTTGTCTTGGTTATCCAAAATATCATGTGATGGTTAGTTTAACAGTCAACCTTAACACAACTTAGAGTCATCAGGGAAGAGCATATTAATCAGAAATGATCTAGATCAAGTTGGCTTTGGGCACGTT
>LZPO01066347.1:278073-304882 GCA_001675575.1 Neotoma lepida | reverse complement strand
GGAGTAACTCTAGTGTCTCCAATACAAGCACCTAGCTGGAACAACAAACTGGAAGGTCCCAACTCTACCTTTATCTTATCATTAAAAAAAAAAATTTACACGATGGTTTGGTGCATTCACACCCAAACCACAATGACCTTTCCGTTTCTTTCTCTAATTTCGCCATCATTAAAGTGAGGAAATTTGGCCTGAGAGTTCTGAAGGGCACTTGTAGTTCTAGGAATTAATTTCNGTTTTCAGCTACACTAGGTTGCCTTGGACTGTGGTCCTGGATGCTTTTCTTTTTTGATCATTTCTTAGAGTAATAGGACGTAGATATTATTATTTAAAGCAGCTACCANCAATGGAGTCCCTGCTGGGCACCAGCTGCTATGCTAAGTGATTTTTTTCCCAAGGAGCCAGGAACCTTCTCATCCCCATTTTACAGAGAAGCTGCAGAGTCTCTAAACCTGTCAAGACTCCTGGAGCAGAGCTATTGCAAAATTTAAGTGAGAGAGAACTGTGCAAGTCATTGATTTCTGCTTTAGTATATATTAATTTAATCTTTAGGAAACCTTGATGATTCTTCCCTAGAAAGGGATTCTACTGCCCATAGAATGTTTTCCCCAAACATGGAGAGAGGCCACTCATCTTGTTCCCTAGAATTACATCTATCCTGTATCCTGTCAGAATGTAGAGGATGTCTTTGTAACGGTAGATCTGCTGCCCACTTTACCCTTCTCTACCCTCCCCTGTTTCCCCTCTTTCTTGATATTTTTCCTTTTTCTTGTCTTATCATTTTTTCCCCTTTTCTTGACATCAACACTGGCATGTACCCTCAGTGTTTAGGGTTCCAGATGTTCATAAGCTTGGTGAATGCTTTCTTATCCTTATCTCTCTTCTTAGGTTCTTAATGTGCTTGCTGAGAATAGTCATAAAACACTGCATTTTGAATACGGAAGACCTCTCACTTTGCCTCGCCCTCCAAACTCATGGTGCCCATGAAGTGATGCTCTGTAGTATTGTGATACATTTTTCTCACTCACTTAATTTCTTTGCTTTCCGTGTATTTCTGTTGTGATTGACCCCCCCATTGTATCTCACAGAAATATGAAAAATTGTAAGTTTTCATCTTTATTCATTTCTACCTCATGATCCTCCTGCCTCAGTCTTCCAATGGTTGGGGATTAGAAGTGTGCCCAGCTTCACAGATTTCTTCCACTGCTCTGAAAAGCTTTTCTTGTTAGAAATGTTAAAGCTCATCTCAGATACCAATTTCCCATAAAATTTTCCTTAAAATTTCTCTTCTCAGTCAGAAAGCAGGCTTTCTTTTGCCTGGGTCCTGANTGGCCAATTTCTACTCCCTCTGGAGTCTTACCTTGNCAGATGACCATGTGTCGTTTTATCTACCAGCTNATAAACTTCTTGTGGTCCAGAACCAAATCTTGTCCACTTTTGTGTTACCTCTAACATATAAAGTCCTCTGTGATACTCAACAAATACTTTTTAATGGCCCTGGCCATGGTCATCCCGGTGACATGTGCCTCAGTGAAAAGAACCACAGATTGATAAATATTTCAGCTGTCACTGTCATCAAACTCACTCATTTGTAGTTTATTTCTGATCACTAGCTACTGGTTTATTTCTATGTAGACTTTGCAGAAATTGGTATCCATCTGTTTTGGAAGAGCTTTAATTTTTTTAAATTCATAGNTGCATTTAGCTTGTGATTATATTACCTCTTAAGCAACTTCTAAATTCCAAAGGGGATAAGCATCAAATCCTATTCTTCCCAGAACCTACCCATTATTTAAGATCTTAGTACAATCACAAATACTTAGAAAATGTGGGCCCGATTGTATATTCCTGTAATTGTAGCTCTGTGGAGAGTGAGACAGGAGAATACACAGTTTGAGGCCAGCCTGTGCTATACAGTATGTTATTGTCTCAAACAAACAAAAAACCTCTACCTTAGGTAGAACATAATTAGAAAATGACAAACTCATTTTCTACTCTGGATAGGTATTAATAATGATTAAAGTGCTTAAATAAAGATGTATATTTAAATGTGTAATAAAAGATAAAGTATGATCTAGAACAAAAAATGCTATATCCTCTAATCATTGACATACTGTTCAATCTTACTCAATTTCAGCATTATTTAATTACCTTCTTAGTGTTTGCAGATGATGGCTTCTGGTGACTCTGATAGATGCACCATAGGGAAGAGTACTGTGAACAGAAACCCCTTAGAACCTGTCTCCCCTGGCAGATGCTCTGAGGGTTGGCCAACAATGTGCTTATAAATTTCGCTCTACAGGATTCCTACCTCTGTGAGAGAGACAGCTCTCTGATTAGGATCAGTTACCTTGTCTTTTCCATCATAACGTACTATACATAATCAACATTTCAGTAACAAAACAGAGATACCTATAAGTTTCAAAGCACAGTAGTTAAGATCAGGGATANAGGAACTGAGATTAGCATCTTCATTGTGGTTGTGTGTTCAGCTTTGGGATGCTACCTCTGAAAGGTGAGCCACCTCCAAAAGGGCATTTTCAACTGCATAGAAATGGAGAAAGGAGACAGCCTCAAATCTGATACATCCTTGTAACCTATGGGTTACCATGGCTGCCAACAAGAGATGGAGTGTTAACTACTATTGGCTGCATACGTGTTTTGTTTTCTCTGGTTTTCCCTGCTAGCTAATCCAAGCATTTGTGCCTTACAAGGCCATCAGGAGGAGAGAATGTGCCCACCCCCTCCTTGAGTCACTCAAGTATTTGTATTGGCAAGTAGGAGTTGGTGTTTTTGAGATTAAAACCCAGTGTGCTGCCATGCCACGTTCACAAGCAGAGTGCAGGATTCCTAGCCTGTGTCCATTTAATAGAGAATCATTGCCTTATTTACGCCCTGATGACAACCCATGATATCTTGATTCTGCTGGGTTATGGCTTTCCTGGTAGTCACCAGCTTGTCAGCCAACTTTGTCCTTGCCAGGCTCCATCTACCCGCCATGTCTGGTCCTTTCTCAGATCCTGCAGCAATGAAGTCCACATAATTTGTGCCATCAAGTCTTCCTGTGAAAAACCAAGAAGGGAAGGTTATTNTAAGGTATAAATAAAACACCTAGTAATTTTCCCTCGGCTATGTGTGTGTGTATGTGTGTGTGTTTTATAAGAGGAAAATTAAAGATAATAAGAATGCCTGTGGAAGTAATCAGGAAATGGAAAGGGCTCATTTTCCATTCTAGCACCTAATCCATCGGTGTGTTTTGGCGCTAGAAAACACAAAATATGCCTTCTGAGTCTACTAGGAATGAGTCTCTTCATTTAGTCCCATGTGTNTTCTCATACTAGAAAAATACAGGCTGAACACAGTAGCAAATGTGTTCTTCATGCATCGCTTTTGGTGGGGTCTCTTGGCTTTTACAGGAGCCAAGTTTGATGTCTCTGGAAGGCAGATTCAATGGGGAAGGACACAATGCTAATTGCCTGTTCCAAAGACTTTCCATTTTCCAAGGGGCTGTTTTGCTGGAGCCATCCCTGCTCACAAATTCTGAGAAATATTTGTGGATTTCTCCNGAAGCCAAAGCACTCTCTTTTGATTTCCCATTCACTCTCAGAGGGGAAAAAAATGATTCATGCATCTGAAAAGCAGGGACTAATTCGACAAGCAGAATTCTACCAAGCCTCTGGCCAGAGAGTTGTTGATCTAGCTCTCCATCGTTCCCACATCAGGAGGCTCTGCCTGNAGGAAACGGTATTGAACAACAAAAAGTTCTTTTGCTTGTAGGCATGGAACAGGAATAAGTTCCCTTCCCTTAAGGGAAAAACAGGTTGCTCCACCAGACAGAACAGTCTGCTTTTTCTAAGAAAGAGCAGAGTGTTTTCTCATAATAAATTCATTTCAAATGAAAAAAAAATACCTCATTTACTAGAAACAAAAGCATTCTCATTTTAGATTTTAAAGTATATTTCAGAAAATTACAAATAAGAAATGTGCAAAAATCCCTTTGCTTTGCTTCGGGCAATGGTTTTATTGACTTCTTGCCCCCTTTCCCATGTAAAACTTCATAGATTTTTTTTTTAACTGGAAATAATTAAAAATATATTGTTCTGAAATAAGTTAATGAATTCAGAATGGGATCTTTCCACAAGTGTTTTTCGGGCATGAGAAGGGCCTCCCTGTCTGTTGCCCGCTCAGAATTGCCCACTGAGAAGTGTGTGCTACTGGCCATGAGGCTCTCACCGGACACTGGGGAGCAGAAGAACAGGTTGTGGGGGAGGGGTATAGAGAATGAGGCACCTATCAGCAAATCTGGCCTTCAGTAGGAGATAGCNCCAATTATCCCAGTAGATTTGCTCTGGGCTGNCATTCACTCTCCAGAGCATTGACAAAGGCCCTGTACCCTCAGCTTTGCCTNGCTCTGCCTCATTTGCCCCCGAGTTGACCATAACACAACATGTGTATATTAATGAATGAATAAGCATCATCTGTTAACTTAGCAATAGATTTAGAAAAGCAATTCTGCTCATAAGTTCTTTTTTCCCTTTCCATTTTATGGAACTGGATGGGAAAAGGAAGAGAAAGAAGGTAACATTTATTCAATTTCTTAAATGGGCACGGTCTTCCCTGGCTTATCTTTGATGCTGTATTTCATTGAGTGCATAAGAATATAGGTAAGAACACATTCTACTAGTCTACTAGTCTACTAGTCTACTAGTCTATGCTCTTACCCCAGAGCTGTTGACTAGTTGTGGTTTTGTGACTTCAATCGCTTACCAGGTGGATTAATTCATTATTTCCCAGTCTTTTGTTTCATGCCTGGACAAACCATAGACCTATAAAGTGTAAACCNGGCACCAAAAGAAGAGCGGAATTAGGGATTCGAAGATGGCTTCACCAGTACAATGCTTACTACATGAACATGAGGACTTAGGTCCTATCCCTAGCCCCCACATCAAAACTGGGTGTGGCGGAGTGTGCCTCTAATTCTAACACTGAGGAGATGGAGACAGGAGACACTCAGACTCAATGTTTAGCTAGCCTAGCCAAGTCTGTGAACTCTTAGTTCAGGCAGAGACTCTGTCTCAAAAATATAAGGTAGGGAGCAATTGAGGAAGATATTCAACATTGACCTTTGACCCCCCCACATGCATGCATCTGTGCGCACATGCGAGCGCTCATACACACACACACACACACACACACACACACACACACACACACTGATCTGAGTTTAGATCACTAAAGAGACAAATCTCTGGGCATGCCTGTAAGAGCTTATCTCAGGTTGATTAAGGTAGAAAGACTCACCCTGAATGTGACTGGCACCGTTCCCTATGATGGGGTCCTGGACTAGACAAAAAGGAAAAAGCCATCTGAGCATCAACACCCATATTTTGCTGTTCCTTCACATCAACGCTGTTACCTCTGATGGAAGAGNAATCAAATTATCTCTTGGACTGAAAACAGCTGAGCTATATACATTTAGTAGATCCTAAAATGGTGTAGGACTACATATTAATAAAGATTTGAAACATGGACATAATAACATTTCAGAAAAACTCTATTTGCTTATCCAGACCATTAATCATGGAAGTGTAAGCAAAGACTCCATTGGAAACAGTTAGAAAAACAAAAAAATTCAGACCAAGATTTCCTCTTAAAAACAAAAGCAATCAAGCAACACTGTGTTATAGATGTGTTAAACCACGGGTGTTTAAGTCCTTAAGGGAATTAAGCTCTTAAGCAGTAAGGATCCACTCAATATATATAATTGTTCCTGGGAAAGGCAGAATCCCAACCACAGACTTAATCCTGTGTAGGAGGTTAATTTGGCTTTCCTTGAATTTTTATACACTGCTTTGTTTTTAGTTGCCATGTATTTTGAACAATTAAACATCTGCTAAATTGAAATAACATTTTCACTGTCTAATTTTAACATATGCTAATATTGTTTAAATCAGAACTACCAACACAAGGATGATCAAGTAATTTCACCATCATATGATTTTATTACAGAAATTTATCCATGTTGACACAGTAAAGAACACTTTTATCCCCCTGCATAACACTAGGGATTGACCCAGGACCTACGGCATGCTAGGCACACACTCTGCCACTAAGGCATCCCTTAGTCAGGTCATTTCTTTTCATGAGTGCTGTCCAAGCACAACTGTAAGGGAAGGTGGCTAATTTAAAGTCTATGCTACTTAGAATTCAATTTAACTTAGTTCAATAGGTATTTACTGAACATGAAAGAATAGTGTGATGGTTAATATTGACTTTGAACTTGACAGCATCTATAATCTCTAAAGAGACAAGTCTCTAGGCATTCCTGTGAGGGATTATCTAGATTAGGTTAATTGAGATATACACCCTATTGTGAATGGCACCATTCCTCAGGACGGGGTACTGGACTAGGTTGCTTCTTCCTGACTTAGGATGCAATATAACCCGCTGCCTCAGGCTTCTGCCACTAGACTCCCAAACTGTGAGCCAAAATACACCCATCTTTCCCTAAGTTGCTTCTGGCATTTTGTTGCAGCAAACAGACAAGTAACTAATAGACACAGCCATAGGAGTTTGCGTGATCCTGGAAGGGATAGAAAAGGAGATAGAGCTGGAAACAGACATTTACTATCTAGCAGGGGGACAATTTTAGTGTGCAAATGAATGGCTCAAAATATTTGGATTCCCAAATCTCAGAGTGTTCATGCCAACTTGATCTTCATTTATCATGTTCTCATGGCCATGGAGTCCGTGTGAAAAGCAATCCTTTCTTTTACTGCATTGGTATACTGATTCCTTCTTGATATTTTCACATGTTTAGCATGACTATGCTCATTTTACATTCATCTTGCCTAGAAGTATACTGTAATACACACACACACACACACACACACACACCCTTGCACACATATACACACAACTCTAAAGGTAGGATAGTTCTATGTTCGTCCTTTTGAGGTTGATGGGAAGAAAGCAGAGAAGGTGGCTGACTTGATTAAGGTAGGAGAGCATAGTTTACATAGCTTTGTAATACCACATATAGCAGAGTGTTAATGTTATTCCACTGCTTTTCTGATAGCCACCTTCAATTTAATGAGTAGGTAGGTATTTGGCTGAGGATAAATAGTCATTCCCATTGGTTGTGAAGAGTTGAAATTGTTTATTCTTAATGTCATGGTCTTCTTAGGTTTCAGTCTTGACCTTGCTATTACTGACTTCTCTTTGTGGATACATGAGACACAATGGAAANNATCACGTGTTTGCGATGACACTTCTAAAGATTGTATTAAGTCANTCAGTATTCTACTTTGCTGTTTACATTCTCTCCATTAGAAAGGAGATATTAAAAGCAAACTTTCAGGGTCTTCTTTGATTTTACTCCACAAGAATGAACCTGTTTGGTGCACGCCTTTAATCCCAGCACTCGGGAGGCAGAGGCAGACAGATCTCTGTGAGTTCAAGGCCAGCCTGGTCTACAGAGTCCCAGGACAGCCAGGGATACACAGAAAAACCCTGTCTTGAAAAAACAAAAAAAACAAAACAAAACAAAAAAGAACGAACCAGTTTCTCAACCTTCATGCACGTGTTCACCACTGGCATAGAATCTAAGATCTGCCCATTGGAGAGATAATACAGGAATTATGGTAAGGAAAGATTGATAACTNCANTGTCAATGTGCCCACACTTCCTAGATACTAAGTATCCATCTGGAACCTNGATAGCAAAGTGCTGTCAATGTCCACAGTTTGTCAAGAGAAGCTTAGCAATTGTCCTAATGAGCCTATGCATTGCCCTGAAAAAAGCAAAGGCCGGGAGAAGTCTTGGTTCAGTGTGGATGTGGTAGACCATGCTGGAAGGGCANTTCCAGGTTCATAGCAGCTTTGTTTATAATAGCCAGTACCTGAAAGTGACCTAGATGCTCCTCACCTGAAGAATGGATAAAGAAAATATGGTACATATACACAATGGAGTATTACTCAGCTGTTAAAAACAGTGACATCAGGAAATTTGAAGACAAATGGATGGAACTAGAAAAAATCATCTTGATAACAATTCTAAAATATTGATTTTCCTTCTTTGCTGTTGTCGATTAAATTATTGGATTTATTTTTTTATTTTCATTATAAAACTTACATGTAGCCAATTCTTCCTTAAGAAGCTGTTCATTTCCTATTATGAACAGTAGTGACTGAAGGTGGCTTGTCACTCAGCATCTTTTGGTCACATCTCAGTTGCAGCTACTGGCATTATCTGTGCTAAACTTTGTAGTGTTAAGTACATTAAAGCTCCACAGTGTGGTTTGTTAAGACAGGGGATATAAGTTTACTTTCATGATACTCATGAGGGATCATAAGCTAATTANAGTTTGCATGACTATTCTTTTCTCATCTTACCTTTGTAAAATATTTATTTTTATTTTATTTGTGTGTACATGTGTGTGTGTGTGCATGCATACACCTGTGTGCATGCGTGTGTGTCTACGGCAGTGTGTGTGTATAAGTTCCCACACATGCCAGAAAGGATATCAGATCCTTAGAGCTAGAGTTACAGGTGGCTGTGAGGAGTGCTGGGAACAGAACTTGGGTCCTCTGGAAGAGCAGTACATGCTCTTACCTCTGAGCCATGTCTCCAGCCTCTTTCATTTTTCCTTCCAGAACACATTGATCCCCCAAAGACCACTGTTCCTTGTCTCCTCTGTATTTTCCTTTCAAATTCTTTTCCTCTCCGATTTCACTTTTCCTCTTCCTTTGCTTCCTATCACCAATAATGTCCACAGATCCATTCTCTGTTACCTCTTGTATACCTTAGTCCATGGGCTGGGTCTTTCTCCTCCATTATAATCACAAGAACTTGAGCCATGCTCAGTTTTTACAAACAGCAAGCAAGGACTGCAGCTTGGAATGAACAGAAGCATGGCATTATCTGACGTTGGATGGAGTCAGAATCACCTCACGGGGTGTCCTGTCCAAAGGGACTTAATATTTTAAAATGTATTCTTTGCCAATATCAGACATATATATCATATATAATTATATAATATAATATATAAATATATAAAATATATATTGATCATATNCACTCTCCATTACCTTCTCTTGTCTGCCCTCAACCACTTATGCTTCCAAAACAAGTGCCCCCCTCCCAAAAGGGGCATTTTAATGGCAGAATGAATTATACTTTGGGGAACAACAGGTGGCTCTTATGCATGTTTGTGGTTTCAGCTCACTCAGAGTAAGACACTTTAGGTTGTGTGCTACACTGTTCTGTTTTTATAGCTTGTTAGTCATGAAGAGAGAAAGCCTATGAGACCATTTTCCATTTTCCAGCAACTGCACCCCATGAATTCCAAAATTCCATTAAAAAAAAACCATGAAGGATTAGACAGATAATATATTCTGTTCAAAACATTCTTAGATAAGGACTTCCTTATTTTTCTGATATTTGCCCTTATAAAAATATTTAGACAGTGTTCTAATTCATCATTGTATCAGAATCAAGTCCATTTCTGCCAACTTAAAAAAGTTGTGTGTTCTTAGCAGTTGCAACAAATCTATAGTATATTTGGGAATAAGTTTACTAGGGAATTGTAAGGTCTGTACCAAGGAAATTATGAACGTTTCTTGGAAGACAGTTCATGAAGCTTTGAAAAGAAGGTCATAGCATGTCTATGATGAGGAATATTCATTACTGAAAATGTGTTAATTCATCATAAATTGACCTATGCATGTGTGTGTTTATAATCCTAATCCTATGGTCATTTTAAATTTCATATGGAAAAGTCAAGGGCCACTAAATGTACCCAAAGAGGTTAGGCGATGGGTTAAGAACACCCTAATATAGAAAAGTCACAAAGTTGTGTCATAATTCAGACAGTGTGGCTTGGTGTGCAATTAAGTACAGTGACTAATAGAGTAGAGAAGAGAGCACAGGACCTNGGCTGTCACAGGGAGCACTGAGATGCTCAGGGAAAGGAAAAACCACCAAGTCCTCTCTTAGGAGATGGTCTCTCTGCACAGAAAAAAGAAATCTGATTTCCCCCCACCCCTTATATGTGAAAATTTAATACTAGATGAAGAATGTCAAAGCCCAAGGCAAAAATGTATAGAAAAAACTTATCTCAAGGTTGAGAATTATGTCTTACACAATGTACAAAAGGTTTTAACCACCAAGAAATGCCAACTCTTTAACAACTTTCCTAAAGAAAATGAAAAGAGAAACAGGCTNCTGTGGAAATGGCGTTCAGTTTTATTATTCTCTCTAAACCTTTTATTACCAAAATTCTTTTGTGTGAGTCAAATATCACAGTAAAGTATAGGAAGGAAAGAGAGATCAACCTTCAGCCTTCCTAAGGCCATTCTCCTTCCATCCATCCACAGCCAAGCCAGGAACTTGCATTACTTCTAAGTTCTCTGAAATGTGAAATGGAAATACTTGTGGAGGGCCCTCACAGATGCATTTGGAGAGTGTATGCCCAGGAAAATGGAATTGAAATGTTTTAGTAAGAGTCGAGGGCCCAATCCTTGAAGCAGATGTCTGTAGAGTTTTCTATAGCATGTAATTACAACACAATACGACTCAAAAGCATTTCAATAAAGTGTGGGTGGAAGAGAAGGACACTGCTTCAAGAGCTTCATTAGCTTTCTGCAGACTGGAGCTCTCCACATTGGGGGGAGCCTTGTTTGCCTTGCTTCAGAATCCATTTTAACCCCCTATTGGGGTCTNGGTGGTCAGAGAGCAGCCAGGGTTCTCAGGAAGGACTGGGAGCTGGGGAAGAAACAATGATTTTCTAAAGAGCCAAGGGTAGGCTCAAGCCTTGTTCACTCGTGGTTTCCAGGACAATTTATTTTAGTGCCAATCACTGAGGAAATGGTAGGATTCTTTGCTTTTGTTTCTCAAAGAAGCTTCAGGTAATTTAGAACAATGGCATTGACTCACTTCCATGGTGTCCTAGAAGATGACGATATGATCTCTGCGTGTTCTGTGGCCTGAAGTTGGAGCAGCGGGGGCAGAGTGCTCAACATAGTAATGATGAAAGGTAAACACAGTTATCCAGAGGAGACATCTGCACAATCCCGTGTTTCTTCCTTGAAAGTTCCATTCCATACGACTGCTATATGTAGAGTGAATCTTAAACAGTCTTATTAATTGAAAACACCAGGCCAGGTATTGAGGGAAATTCTGAATGATCAGAGAGACAGAACAAGCCACAGCCAACCTCACCTTGCCAACTCCTCAGCTGATCTTGTTTCCTCAGACTGCAGGCTTCTGAGTCTTCACCCAAATGAAACTCAGCTCAACTGCTGCTCAAAGCCTGAAAGCTTAAGAGGCCTTCTAGCTTCTGGTTTCCACACCTTATATACCTTTCTGCTTCCTGCCACTACTTTCTAGGATTAAAGGCATGTGTCTTTCTCAAGCAAAGACATGAGATCTCAGGTGCTGGAATTAAAGGTGTGTGCCACCATGCCTGGCTGTTTCCAGTGTGGCCTTGAACTCACAGAGATCTAGATGGATCTCTGCCTCGGGAATGCTAGGATTAAAGGCATGTGCTACCACTGCCTAACNTCTATGTTTAATCTAGTGGCTGTTCTGTTCTCTGACCCCAAATAAGTTTTATTAGGGTACACAATATTTTGGGGGACATAATATAATCACCACAGTTATAGCATCCCATGGTGGGGGTAGAAGGAGCTTGTTTAGGTGCCGCTGTGGAGGAGCAGACACAAAGCATGTAAGAGCCAGAAGACAGGGTGGAGAGCAGTGAAATGCTGTCCCCTATACTCAATACAGCACTACTCTAATCATTAGCTTATGTCAAATGTAGCACTGGGTGCATGTAAGATCAGCCCTATCAACAACCAAGCAAGGAAGAGAAGGGGTTCAGGGCCCTATCCTCTACCTCTGAGCTATTGGCTGTTGATAGATTCTGGGAGCAGGGAAAACACTGTCATTAGTTGTGTACCCACCACTGTGTTGCTGAGCTCAGGAGGTTCCAGCGCATAGGTCCAAAGCCACAGTCACATAGATGTCTTTGGTTTATCTTGGTGTGTCACAAAATAAAACAAGTAGACATGAATTAGAGAGAGAGAGATTTGTGGAGGAAAGAAGGTAGGCAGGGATGGTAGAGATGGGGCAATTAAGGGTGATCACTATGTGTAGTACTTGTATGTGAAATTGTCAGAAGATAAGGGTAATAAAATTAAACTTAGAAATAGAGTTTAAATAATAATTACAGTATAGAATTTATATAAATAGAGTTTAGATAAAAATTATAAAAATATTTATTTAGGATTAAATTTAAAAATATTTAAGAATTACTTAGAATATCCAGAATTCTTCTGGAAAAGATAAGTTTTAATTTGTGACAGTTTGACAATAGACACTGTGATTGTGGCTTAAACTGTACTTCCAACCTTACCAAGTCTTTTATGGGTCCATTATTTTTAATTAATAATATTGGTATTTCCCTAGGTGTTAGGTATATAGAACAAATACAACACACACACTGTTCTCTGCAGACAGCATAGTCTATGCAGGCATGTGGTATAAACACAGAAGAGATTATATATATTCAAATATATAGTGTGTATGCATGTTTTTAGTGCATATATGTATGTTCACACCTATATACAAGTCCATGTGGAGGTCAAAGGTTGATGTCAGGTGTCTTTTGTTATCTCTCTCCACCTTATATAATGAAGTAGCCTCTCCCATTTGAACCCTGTACTTTCTGACTCAACCAGTCTGTCTTGCCCCAGCCATCCCCAGTCTCTGCCTCCCAAGGGCTGGTATTACAGGTGCACTGCACCACCCCTGGCTGGCACTTACGTAGGTGCTAGAGAGCCCAACTCTGTCCTCACACTTTCATCGCAAGTGATTTACTCACCATCTCTGCAGCCCCAAGCCTTCATATGTTCAAAGGAAACTAGGTGACTGGAAAACAAGGGGTAGAGATGGAAAGTGGCATCTGTGGTGCATACTTTACCCCACTTTAACGATGGAAGTAACCATGAGGAGTGACAAGTGGAGAATCAGGCAGGGTATTATCAGAAAGATGATGCAAAAGTCACAGACTCTTTAACAATGAATCAGGAGGCAAGTCCCCAGGGCTCAGACCTCAGAAGGCACATCAACTTAGCCATAGAACAGACTGTTAACCTTCAAAAAAGATAGGTGTAGCAGTCTTCAGAGCCTGATTGTCATAGCAGCTTGAAAACGAGGAAGCTCGTGCCTCTCCACATTGGGGTTTAGGTATCCTGGGAATCAAAGACTCTCTTGCAGCTTACTTGGGAAAACAGTATAGAGGATGGGATACTACCAATATCAGGGACAGTGGAAGTGAGACCAGCTTGAGCCATGAGTGCCATTGGAAGATGAGAGCCTCAACTCTGAATCACATTGCAAAGCTCTCCCCAACTCATTGAGACTCTGAGTAGTCACATAATCTCCCTGTGCCTCTATTTCCTTTTCTGGAATAACACTTTTTTCACGGAGTTTGTAAGGATTCGGTAGCTGTTTCATGCCCAGGCTGCTTACTAATATCTCATTTCAACTCAATAAATGTTGATGCCCTTGTTATTTTATCACTGCTGCTAGGGCTGGTTGTGGTGTTCACTCAGGTTTGATCAGTACAAGAAGGGCACAAGGAAGAAGATTTTAAGAAGTTTGATCACCAGGGGTGGAACTTAGTGATTAAAGAAACCAAACGTGAACATATCCTTCTCAAAGAAGCTCCTGAGTCTATGGTACTTCGACTCTGTTTCCAGTGTCATTTTGAAGACTGACTTTCCTGTTTGTACGTGCAGAGCCACCAGATCATTTTAGGATTAGAACAAGATTGAGACCAGCACTTTTGACACTGTGTTGTGTGGGAATTTCACAGAAGTGGCTGAAGGCTTGCTTGCCTTGGAGAAAAGAGGAGGGACTGGGTCTCTGTGGCATTTTTTTTTTCCAGCTCTTCCAGCACAGAGGCACTTTGCTTCTTTGTTATTTGTTATAGTACTGTATTTACTTAAGAAGGCCTCACTTCTAAAGACGGGTTGGAAGTNATTCATTTATCTGAGCCTCCTTATTTTAAGATGAGGAATAGAGTTCCAGAATCGCTCCAGGTGGTCCAGTCATCTATTGACAGGAGAGTCATAACTGAAGGACCCACTCCCATCCCCCATCACTGTGCTCTTTGCCAGTTACACAGAAGTAAATACTATTGAATGATACAAGACCACTGTATGCTTGGACTTTAGCATCGGCAAAAGAAATATTTTTAAAAAGTACACTTCCAAATTAGCAGCTTTATAAAAAAGAATTTCTAAAAAGCAAATTATTATTGATAGGGGCAGATGACTCCCCTCTTCCCCCTCCTCNNGGAACTACTCACTCAATTTTCTTCAAGTCAGTGCATTTGTTTTGTGTCTATAGTTTCACTTGGCTAACACTTAGNTTAAGAAACACGAGATGAGCCAAGCGGTGGTGGCNCACGCCTTTAATCCCAGCACTCGGGAGGCAGAGGCAGGCGGATCTCTGTGAGTTTGAGGCCAGCCTGGTNTACAGAGCTAGTTCCAGGACAGCTAGGGCTGTTACACAGAGGAACCCTCTCTCAAAAAACAAAATAAAACAAACATGAGATGAAGTAGTTATGAATGAGCAATTGTATAGCATGGCTAGACTTGGTGGAACTCACCTGTGACCTCAGTACTTGAGAGGTTGAGGCAGCAGCGTCACAAGTTCAGGGCCAGCCTGGGCCACATAATGAGACCCCCCCTCTCAGAAAACAAAACAAAAACACACAAAAAGGAAGCCAGTGAGCAAAATCAGAAATCTNATGATTGGCTTGAGGCGAAGACTATTCATGGTATTAGAAGAAGAAAGAAATGAGGAGGGAAGGGAAGAGGGATGTACAGCGGTGGAAGCTGGAGAAAAGATGCTGAAGGCTTGAAATGTGAACAGAGAGTTCAGACGTCCTTTAGCATGGAAAGGCTGGGTTGCTTAAGAGGAAGATGGTGTGTCTGCAGCTTCTGATTTTATTTAAAACAAAACGAAAAACAAAAACATGAAAACGTAACTGGGCAGTGGTGATGCATGCTTTTAATTCCAGCACTCAGGATGCAGAGGCAGGTGGATCTCTGTGAGTTCNTNGCCAGCCTGGTCTACAGAGCNAGTTCCAGGNCAGCCAGAGTTGTTACAAATAGAAACCCGGTCTCGAAAAACTAAAAACAACAACAAAATATATCAGGCATCATTTGGCTTTCTCTACTGATCTTCCTATTGACTTCCAAAGCCAGAGCACTTCCTCCTGTCAAAATAAAAGTTCTTATTTGTCCCAACAAAAAACACCTATGTCNGGGTGACCTCAAAACATATTACTCTGGCCTCAGTTCNTGTGTCATCTCTTCAAGGACAAGCTTGCTCAAGACCTCCTACTGACTTGCCTGNTTCATTCTCAGTAATTAGAGATCATCTTGTTCATACAGCCTCATGTCTGCTCTCCACCTGTCAGGTTTGACTGTAAGGTCCACACAAGGGCAGGACCTGACAAACCAGACTAATGCATAGGATCTAGGANAAGGATGNGACTCACTAGTAAGTCCGTGGGTGGGGCCTTTGCCTATGGAGTGACTAGGTTGCAATAATGTGGATTTTAGTTTCTTGCTGCTGTACANACTTAAGGAGGCATTTATCCTCTGAGTTACTTGAAGGCAAAATCAGTGTAGAACAGAAAAGCCTGACTTTGTAGTTTATGAATGAAGGGGGTGAGTAAATTAAAATTGTTCCTTATGTTCCTAAGACCTATCAGAGAGATTGGCATATATAATAGACATGCAAACATATATAAATTTTTTTTTTGAGACAGGGTTTCTCTGTGTAGCTTTGCGCCTTTCCTGGAACTCACTCAGTAGCCCAGGCTGGCCTCGAACTCACAGAGATCTGCCTGCCTCTGCCTCCCGAGTGCTGGGATTAAAGGCATGAGCCACCACCGCCCGGCATAAAATTTTTTTCTTTCATAAACAAATACAGTGATTAATTGTATTTTCCTTTGCAAAACAATGGTTGGTTTATCAAAACCAGAAATTCTTCTCATATGTATAATACCACATTCATTCATTCATTCATTCATTCATTCATTCATTTGCCTTTGTAACAGCTGAATTGGCTCAACTGAGGACAGTGGAGAGTCACACACCTCCTTTGTACAATTCTGAAACATCCCAACAAAGGTGACTGACTAAGGTAGTCTTCCTCGTGGTCCATACTTGATGTGAGCATTGCCAANGATTGACCAAATCTTTTTTCATCTGGATATTTGATTTCCCACAACCATTAGAGAATTTTCATCCAGGGTTTTACTTTAGCTTGTAAAGTATCTAAACTGAACAAGCAAACTCAAGTGGGTCATTTTCTATAGAAGTACAGAATCCCTTCTCCCTCTGGCAAACCATTCAAACACAGAAGTGTGTTTTACACATGCTGACAGAAACATCTATATTAACCACCCCCAGCCTCCTTTTTTTGCCACTTTATCACCCAAGAGTGTAAGAAAAGAATGCACGTTGAGGCTTTTTTTTTATTAGACAATATCTCTCTGCTTAAGAACACTTTTGACTATCAGCTCCCCGAGTATTAAGAGTATATAGCAAAGATTTCCATGAAGCCTTTACTTCTGTGTGTCAGGTGGCTTAATAAAGATAATTAGGCATTTTATGAGTGTTTGAAGCTCATACCAAGACACATCCTTCAGTAGCACAATATAACATTACCTGTGTCATTTCCGTAACAACAATTTACGTTAACATGGACTCAGAGAGAATACTCCTGGTTGACTCACAGAGGTATCAGTTATTAGTCCTCTGTGACCAAGGTCTGGTAAAGGCATACACTGACTCCAGCAAGGCTGATGCCTACATTTGCAGCTGGTAGTGAAGAACAAGGGGAAGAAGATGAGGATCTTCATGGCCTGGCATCAGGATGAGACTGGTGGGCAGAGATAGTAAGACCTTNGTTCTAGAAGGCACTGGAAGGTTGGAATAAAATGTGTGTGGGCAGCTATAATAGCTGACATCTTTAGTAATAGTCTTTATGTTCCCATAAGGCAGATGTTAGAAGGTGAATGCTCTTTCTCCTTCAAATGGAAAATATCCAATGATATTCCCAGACAAAAATATTATTTTCTTTATTTTCAACGAATATGGCCTTTGTTATATTAAATGAATCATGTGTACATTTTTTTTTATCTTTTCATTTCATTGTAGACTTACTCACTGAACTCCTATGTTGGTTGNCTTTTCTCGATTATGGCTTCTCTCAGGTTTTAAATATCAAACAAAGAAAGAAAGAAACAAAGAAAAACAAAGCTAACTGCAGAAATAAACTAAGAGAAGATGAATGCAGGAAGTCCCTTCCCATGTCCCTGTTTCCCAGCTCCTTCCATATGATCTGCTGCCTCTGGAGGGGTATTTTGAGAGTCAGCATTTCTAGACTGCTGCTGCATCACTCCATGCATTTACTCTCCCAGCCATTCTCTGTGAGCAGGGCCTGACTCTCTGTCTCATAGCAACTCTTATCAAGGTAATGGACCAAGAATCATTTCCACTCGAAACACAATCCTTCTAAATGAATCATGAGACATGGTTATCTCCATTTTCCCATAATAACCCCAAGAAGATGATCCTCTGGCTATACTCTCAAAATTGCCTCCTGTTTGTATTTATTTTATTCCATTTTCCCTTTAATTTTCTATATAAATGTGCCCTCTCTAAGAGGGCTGATGTTTTTTGGTAGCTATTGTTATATTTGTAACTCATTTTCCTTGGCATACACCTGATGGTACCCTGGTTAAAGGGCACTTGTGTATGACCATAGAGTTTCCCCAAGGCTGCTAGATTTCCACGTGGGCAGACTGAAGGTTGAACACCAAGGAGATACACTTCCCTTTTAGAGAGATCATGAATCCCGTTCATTCTTACATCTTTCATGCCATTGCCTTTGTTCAGTGTAGTATTTAGACTAAAAGCCTCAAAGCCAGGGNACTGTCAAAGAATAAGAAACAAATGATCCTGGGTCGCTTTCCAATTTTTTTTGTCAGTTTGTAACCAGCTGCTTAATACTAGGTCTTGTTATAATGATGGAGACTTTCTTCTCAATGCTTTAAGAGTCCATCTTTTCAGTTTTCTGATCTCTCCCCTGCTTTTGGAAGTATTACCNTGGGAGCCCCACCACCTTCCNTACGTTGAGACAGAATGCCCCTCTGCAGGACTGGAAGCTCTGCAGTCTCCTCTTTTCCTTCCCCTACCTCTACTGAGCCTACTTGGTCTTTGAGATTACTGCTTCTTATTTTTTTGTTGTTTAGTTTATTATTTGAAAATTTTGTACTCATAGATGATGCATCTTGAGCATTTCCTATTCTTTATGACCTACAGTTTTTTTGTATTTTTTTTTTAACCAATTCATCCCAAGTCCTATTAACAATCACCGCAAAATCACCTTCTAGAATCTCCGCCTTCAACCTCATCTTGTACTTCAAGAATCTGTTTCTGCCTTGGGCCACATTTACTGTCTACTTTTCTTCTTTCCCATCCCCAGGGACATTACTTCTGGACCACAAACTTATGCTTATCTCCCTTGGTGTCTCTGAAATGTCAACACTGCTGACACTTCCTTCTTGCCTTGAGATATCCCTCCTCCCTGGTTTCCCATCTCCAGGACTGTAACTCTCGTGTGCTCTCAGCTGGCTCATCTTGCTCTTAGATGTATGCCCTGAGAGGTTGTCTTTCATTTCCTCTGTGTACTCCAAGGCTGAGCTCCAGATCCACCATTTCCCAGGGTCCCTTTGGATATAGCAGGGTCTATTTGGAAGTATAATTCTTACATCCTTTTGGCTTTTTCTGCAGAGATAAATATATCATTGTGTCCCAAGACTTTTTCTATTTCTGAGTTGAAAGTAAATCAGGATAGAGAAGAACAAGACACTCCTAACATTTCAGTTACTTTAGTATAGTAACTGTTTCTTATCCAGATCCTTGTTCAATATAAGCATCTTCTTTGGCAAGTGACCTTCTCATTGAGACACCTAGAATCTTCTAGTTTCCATATCTGCCTCCTCTGAGATTTTAAGTGCTCCAGACTCAGGTATGAAGTGGAGAAAAGATTAGGAAACACATGCCCATTTCTGAATATTCATCACAAAGGCAATTTCAATAGCTTCTTCTCATTTTCCGTTGGCCAGAATCCAGTGATGTTCCTATCCTTACTCTCAAGGAGATGGAGAAATGTTATCTGTAAGGAAATCTGGGAGGGCAAGGAAAAGCATTTAGCAATCCTTAGCTTGTGTCACAGTTCTCTTCTGGCTAGAAAATATCCATCCCCCAAACAGAGCACACCATCGACACAACTGAGATGATGTAAGGTCACCCCAGATACACCATTCAACTCCAGGATATCAATGTACTTTTCTCTCTGGTGTACTAGCCTCACCCACAAGTACACCCAGTGACCAATGAAGGAACAAGGGCAAAACTGCTACAAAAATGTTTATCCAGAGAAAATGGTAGAAGGGCAGGGTCCATCTCCCCCACCCACAGAAGGTGTGGAGTCTAATGGATAGACCTGGGGTGATTTATACTCTGAGAGACTGCAAAGCTCTTTGGTCCTTAATTTTGCTCCCTGTGGAAAACGTTCAGATTTTCTTTCAGCCTGGTAAGTAGCCCAGAGTTCATGCTTTCCATTTGTTTGATAGGAAGGCTGTCTCAGAACACAGATGGCTTCTTGTTAGTTCCATAAATTGAAACTTAAAAGCATCTAAAATCTTTTTTTAGACATAATTTTTAGAGTGTTAATTTTGTTTTGTGATTGCTTATGTTTAATTGACATGTATAAAATTTGTATGTGTCTATGGTGTATAACATAAAGTTTTGAGGTATATGTACACAGTGGAGTNGCTAAATGAAGCTAACTAACATAAGCATTATCTCATATAATTATCACATATAGTAGTGAGAACACTTGACATCTACTCTCTGGGCACTTTACCTGTGTACATGCACTGCTGTTCAACATGGCACTCATATTTTTTCCATTTAACGAACCTTTAGTCCTTTGACTATATATCCCNCTTCCCAGCCCTGGGCAACTGCCATTCTACTCTCTGCTTCTAATAGCTAGACAACTTTGGATTCCATATGCATGTGAAATCTGGTGGCATGCATTNTCTGTGCCTGGATTACTTCACTTAAACTAATGTTCTTCAAGTTCATCCATGTTGTTGAAAATGACAGGGTTTCTTCCATTTTTACAGCTGAGTGGTATTCCNTCATGAATACATATTTTGTATAATACCACATTGTCTTTAACCATTTATCAGTCAATGGGAACTTTAATTGCTTCCACCTGTTGGCTACTGTGAGTAATGTTTAAAAGAACAAGAGAGTGCAAGTGTTTAGGCATGTATCTAGACATGCCCAGGGGTGAGGCTACTTGGCCATATAGTAACTGTTTTCCATTTATTTTGGAATCTCCAGATTGCTCTCCATAGATGCTGTGCCAATTTTCACTCCTACCAATAATGTGTATTGTTTTTTTTCCTCACCTACAAGTCTGATATTTGAGAGAGAGAGAGAGAGAGAGAGAGAGAGAGAGAGAGAGAGAGAGAGAGTGTGAAGGTCAGAAGAAAAAAATCAAGTGTCATTCCTCAGGACACTGTTCATCTTATTTTAACACAGGCCTAGAAATTGCCAAGTAGGCTAGGCTGGCTGGCCAGTGAGACCCAGGGATATTCTTATACCCACCTCCAGCACTGAGATTACAAGTATACTACCACCCTTGGCTTTCNCACACAAATTCTAGGGTTGAACTTGGGTCCTTATAGTTGCAAGACTAACACTTTCCTGACTGAACTGTCTCTNNAGCNTCAAGTCTGATTGTGTCATCAACTTAGTCATTCAGTTTNCTTCATACAGTTTGTTGTTGACCACCTTAAGAATGGTGAAATGATAAATGTGGATGGGAGGCTCCTTTTGTGTCTCTCTTTGCCATAGGACTGAGGGACAGTTGTCTCTCTGTCACTGTCNAACTCTGAAGAATGCCCAAATCTATATATGCTCAAGTTCCTTGTGTACAATGACGTTGCATCTACATATAACCTCTTCCATAGCCTCACCCATTCTTCCCGTCTTTAGGGTATGTATAGTATCTAATGCTGCAGATGCTATGTACATATTGACTGTGCTGTATTGTCTGGGGAATAACAGCCAGGAGAAAACTTAATGTTCAGCANAGAAGTTTTCATTACAGGCTAACAATACAGTAGAGGGTTGGTTGAGTCTGCAGGTGTAGGAACCATGGGCATGGAGGGCTGACCGTCCTCTGTAAGCTGAGAAGTCCTATTAGGCCTTTCATACATAAGGTCCCTTTCAATTTCATCTCTTTATACCTGCTTTAAGACAGAAGTNGTTAGCATTGGCACACTTGCAAGCCCATTCATCTTTGGTTCCCCCTCACTCCCTTCAGTTCTTGCTTGAAGATCATTTCAACCCCACCTGCACTAACCCTGCTCTTGTACTTCCTTCCTAGTGGCATAGAGCCCACTGCCTGCCATCATTCTGACCACTTCCCCAGGAATGCAGCCTTCCTTCCAAGTTACCTCAGAGCAGTTAGTTTGCAGTCTAGTAGCGGGACCCTCCCTTGCTGTGCCATCTGCTTCCTGGTCACTTGGCCTTAAGGAGAGCANCATCATGTATGGNCCTATTCCTCTTCAAGTGCCAATTTATTTCTTCCTCTGCCTTGGCTTAGATACTTCTCTTCAATTCCAGTTCAACATGCATGGCTCTGCCTCTATGTTCAGTCAGGAACAAGTAGAGTAATTGGTTCAGAGCCACATAAGTTAATAAGCAGTGTCACCAAGAATCAAACCCAGGAGTTGAATTCTAGTATCTAAATCACTTTCTTTGAAAAGTTCACACCTTTCAAAATTTTGTAACATGNGAATTTCAGCACTTTCTTGCGTATTACACATATGCAAATCACTCAAATGTAAGAATATTCATGTGATCGGCATATTTCAGATCATGGGTTTCATGAAAGATGATATAGCATTAGAAATACAGGTCTTTAAATACAGTTGATCTCACCTCTGTTGATTTTAAATGGCTTCTTAATTTGTGACTCCATTTTCTAACCACGTTGTACTTTTTGTTTTCAAGACAACTAAATTAAATGTTTTATGTTGATCTCCTGGGCCGCCTTAGATTCTATTTGTCAGTTTCCTTTTACACAAAGAGAGCTTTCCATTCTGTAGGATGAGATTTCCTTAGGATGTACAAGTGCAGCTTGGGTCATTAGAGTTCTTTGTTTCTCACAAGGATGAAATGTTACCTTAAGGCTTCTGAAAAAACAGGCTTTCAGTTTTAGAGAGGAGAAACTTCCAGAACATTCTATGAGCAAATTCTCTCTCAAGTCCCGCTTCTTTCCCCATGACTTAAGGGCAAATGGACCACATTTGAAGACAGTAAGTGGCAGAACAAGGCTCCCCACAAGGGGATTCCGAGGTGCGCTAAGCAGCACACTGATATGATACCTGGAGGAGCTGGCCCTTGCAAGATGTCACGTCTCACAGTGGGAGACACAGACTGCTCTGCCTGCTCAACTACTCCTCTGATCTATGACCGACGCTGTGCTTCCTTTAAAAATACAACTTGTTTTTTTCCTATGCCCGGTGTGTTTCTCAGCCTCCAGAGCATTTCATGGATTNAGACTAATCTTGTCTTACAGTACTGTCCCCTCTAGATTCTTAGTTATCTATCATCTGTTTCTCATACTCCGACTGCATCTGTTCACTTGAAAACTAAATTAAATGGCTTAGTCTGATTTCCTCCTTGATGTTAGTGTAGAACATTCTGGCAGGACGTCTAAAAGAAGCATTGACCACCGTGTGCAANGACTGCAGCCAACAGGGAGGGATTCCTTTATGTCAGCCAGGTGACAAGAGTCTGCCTTGGACGTTCACACAGATTTGTGCTGGCACACAGGTTGATACACAGCTTATTAACTGGATCATCAAGCACTAACACGAATGGAAAACCCATAGGTACCACACCATCATCTAGCCATCAGGATTCAGCTAGCATTCTGTGAGGTGCTGACCATCTCAATGGGACCATGGTTGTGCCTATTTTTATTTAGTTNACAAGAGATAGATGGCCTAGTGTTTGCAGAGTTGAAAGGAGAAGTGAGTTCCTTTGTATGCAGANGTCANTACAAACTTCCTCTAGCCTCTCATAGCATAGGGAAGACAATTTTGGTTTCATGGCATTGGTTGTTCCTCAAGGAGCCCTCAAAATTCAGACTCGGACTCCGAAACATGAAGCGTGTGTATTTGTACCGCAGCTGGGATGCTGTGGCTTTGCCTCTGGGGTTAGTGGTCACTGTATGCTCCCTCAACATGCCCTAAACACACACACACACACACACACACACACACACACACACACACACACAAGAACTGAGTTGAGAATCTGAGAAATGCACCATCTCTAGCCCCTCCCAGGTACTGGGGAGCAATCATTGTGTATCTCCAGGTGATAATTGCTGGTGAGGAATAACAGGATAGCCAGGGAGAAGGGGCGGGAGGAGTTAAGAACTCCTCATGGGAAAATGTGGGAGACCGTTGAGAAGGGAGAACTGCTAAGCCTCTCCTTTCTCGGTTTCTGAGCTGAACTTTTGCTCACAGCGGGTGTATAGAGGCTCCCTCCCACACCCAGGCTCCCTCCCCTGCCGCTGTGCAGTCTGTTAAGTAAACAGAGACATTATACTGAGAAAGGAACATTTCTCTATTTTGGCTGTGAGTTGTTATTTTTAAAGCATCTTCCTCCAAACCTGTCCCCCATCCTTGTTCATTCTTTTCACTAGAAAGAAGATGTACTACTTTTTTAAAAAGTCAACTATATAACAAGAAAAACCCACCTGTAGTCTGCACTCTCCCACCAAGGCCAAAAGATCGTTCATATGACTACCAATTCCACCTCAGGGTCCAGCAGTGTAGCTTCCAAAGGTTCTTCTCTACTTCTGCTGAAACCCCAGCCATCCAGATTTCCAGTCAAAAGGAATGCATGTGGCACTTCTGATACTCAGGCTCAATGACCAATCGCTCTCTTGAAGACACATCCCTCTGTTTATCGGCNTTTCTCTGCCAGATACTTAAATGCTGTCCCTTGTGTGTGGACATTGCATTGCATATGAAAACTCAGTAAAGTTAGTCTGAGAATACTAAGCTAGCTGCTTGACTATCAATACAGGTTGCATTTGGGGAACTTGCTATTGTATTTAGAGGCTCTTATACCTTCTAAGGGAATATATCCATTGCATTACATTTATCTTCTCCCTTGTCATCTTGCTTCCATTCTTGTTATGTTATCAATACTCGTGCCTCTCTTGTCCTACTCTGATGTCTAGCCCAATAACTGGTACAAAATAGTTCTTTGGTAAGCATTGTGGAATGAGTTTAACTAGAACAAGAAAGGAAGATAAAAGAAATTGTGTTGTTGGTATTCCGTACCCTGGTTGGTAGAGATGTGTGGTTNGACTTACAAGTTTGGGTCTAAATTCTTTGATTGGGAAAAANGAGAAAAAGCAACAGGNTAACCATGGTGGGTGTGCATGAATATATGGAAAGTCCCTTGCATATCTCAGTGTGAATAACGGTGTTTTGCTCAATAAGTGACAGTAAAAAAAAACCATTTGCTACTTGGAAGAAAAATATTAAACTCAATCCTCTTTTACCTGTTGTACCAAAATAATTCCCAAAGGCAGGTTGCATAATTCTGTGGACATATGAAAATCTAATGAATTTTGCTTCTTAAATGGGTGAATGTATGGTATGTAGTTATAGCTTGATAGAGCTGTCAGAAAAATAAATGTATTTCAGAAGATTAAAGATTGAAACCAAAAAAGTGTGGAACTTCANCTGGAAAGAAATGTAAGAGAATTGTCATGTGCTATCAGAATGGAGAGCGATCCTCTCAAACAAAAGGCATTGTTTTAAGACTATAAATGTAAGGTTTGACCTGCAATAAATATTTTGTAAAAAAAAATACCAAGAACAAAATTAAAAGAAATAAACGTCAAACCATGAAAAATACCTCTAGCACAAGACTACTATAATGTATAAAAAGTTCTTAATAATCAGTATGAACATGACTGATAACCCTGAGGGGAAATGCAGGTGAAGGATGAGAGCAGGAAGGCGAGAGAAAAAGGTGAGTATATTCATGTTAATATACTCCACAGGTCTACCAGTGTAGCCCAGTAATAAGAGAACAAAACATGTTCTTAACATGTGGGAAGCCTACATATAAACCTCAGGATAAAAAGAAAAAGAACTTTCTCTACCTATTTTTGTATGTATAGATATAAGTTTTTTAATGTTATATTTAAGTAGCTCACCAAGATTAATAATCACATCCTTTTACTTAGGAATTCCATTTCTAGAAGTGTGTTTTATTGCTCCCTGTAAATGACATAGGAGATAAACATGAGGATTATTATTGAATGAATTGTTGTAACAGCATGATGCTTGAAATGAAACTAAATGTCAGTGAAGAAAGAGGTGGCCCAGAAGATTTTCATCATGTTCTGCCAACAGTGTTTTGGTCAGCAGTGGGCCACCCGTACAACGTAGTTCCCCAAGACTATATCACTCAGTGACATCGCAGCTATCTTACTTTAGTACAGTGGCAAACTGCCTAATTAATGATGCATTTCTCAGAATGTGTTCCCATCAAGTGACACATGACTACATGGTATTCTGTTCAGTGGTAAGCTATTCCTGTGTTGAGAAGAGCGAGGGACTCCGAAACAAAACCAAAACGCAATGTTCACNAGTGCATCTGTGCTTATGTTTGTAATGCCTATATGTTTTATAAATGTTTGCATATTCACAGACTGTTTTAACTTTTCCCTGTATTTTCAATTCTTCAAATACATCATGCCTCAAAATGAATTAATTTCTTCCATATATAGTATCTCATTTAACTTCTGAAACAACCCCATGGATAAGATACAGGTGTACACGGTAGCCCCTTGAGATTGCTCATTTACNAGTTGCTAACACTGAGATTAAATTCTTGAAGTTGAGTCTATGGTACAAGATAAAAGCCTGACTTACCCTGAGTAATATAGAACACNCGTAGTTGGCCAACAGTTCCCAACTCTTACAAATTTATTCCCTGTCTCCTCCTCAAGCCCAANGCACCACTCTGTGCCCTTCCATGTTAAGGTATGTCTCTCTTCCAAACATGTATTCTCGTTTCCTGATTAAATCCTGCATCTTGAATGCCACTGACTCAGCCACCCTTTTACTTGCCATCCCATGTAGCACCATGTAGTGACCTCAGCCCAACCACACAGTCNATAGCTGCTATAGNTTTCCTGGTCCTCAAAAGTATCTCAAGATGGATTAGGAAGATACTGTCTATCAATGGAAAGCCATCAGCATCNTAGAACACAGGATCTTTCTTCATCCCTATATTACNTCCAATGTCTAGGACATAGCCACAGGTCCATAGTCACACCCGAACCGTAAGCATCTTTGATTACACATAAGCCAGAGAACTCCACATTTAATACAGCAGATTTGGCCACTGGGCATAAGAACTCTTGTAATAACTTTAAGGTTTTATTGATGGAAAACATTTTTCTGTCTTGCCTTCTCAAGTTAAAATGAATGTTCACACTTGCTGAAAGAAAGTGGGCTGCCGATGGTCGCTACGGATTTGAGGTTGGGAGAGTTTTATGAATGTGAACCTTATGACTGGTGGAAGATTTTCTGTGC
>LZPO01066347.1:202278-219944 GCA_001675575.1 Neotoma lepida | reverse complement strand
AAAACAAAACTCGCTCTTCCATTGCTGAGAACATGCTGCAAGGCTAGAGACATATATTTACATGGGTGAATGCCCTTCCTTTCCTGTTTGGGGATTCCTGTTTTGAGCCTGTGGACCCTGNAGGCACAAAAACTGTCACTTCTCACACTTCCTACCCATGGACCAACTGGAAAGGGCCAGCAGAAAGTTACCGATTTCTGTCTGTTTGGGGTACTTCTGCCTGATGTAGGACTCACGGATCCTGAGGTGTCCAGTTCATCTGCAGAAGACCAGGAAGACAGATCCTGCAAAAGAAAGGGATGCCTTCAACAACTCCACATCCCAGAGCCCTGGGGTCTCTGTGGATGCTGAGCACTTCCCACTTCAGCCCTCTCCACCTTTATCTCTACATCTCCATCATAACGCTCAGATCATCCACAAGAAAACCTGACTAAGGTGACAGTAAGAATGAATCCAAAGTCTTCTAGTTCATTGAGATTTCTTGACATAAGTTTGGCCCTTCTGAAAAGCATGGCTAGTGATCTATTTTTATGATTTTGTTATTTCTTGGTGACACGGGCACAAGAGAGTTGATAGTGGCTTGGGGTGGTGGGATCAGGGTAAATTCTCTTTTACAAGTATAGGTAACTCAGGACCGACAGAATCCAATTCATTTATGTTTGAAACAAATGACAGTTACCTAGGAGTCTGCTTTGTGAAATCAGGCCAACTATGCTGCTTCTACCCTGCTGTGACTCAGGGGAGGGTGTGCTTGGAATGCTTCCAGGGGAATGAGCAGCTTTGTGTTCGTGAAAGGATTTCACAACTGACTGTCTGAAATCTTACCAAGCACTGCTGTATCTACAGGCATATGTCTCAAAACTGACAATATGACCAGGATGAAGTTGATCTAAGGTAAAAAAAAAATGGGCAAAATAAACACATAGAGGACGGTTTCAATGAATGAATGAATGAATGAATGAATGAATGAACAAATTGATTCAAAAGGAGAGTTCATGCTCTCCTGCATGTTTAACACAAAACCCACATGCGATGACTATGTTGATCCATGACAGCTGTCTAACTGAAAACATGTCATTTCTTAAATAAACAGTTGAAATAAAATGCCACAGTAGTCACAGCAACCAGGTTGACAGTAGCAGGTTGAAGAGGTCTCTTGGATTTCACAAAATCAAAAGCACCGTCCTGTTATAAAAGTTTACGAGTCTGCTTTTGTATTTTGAGACAGCTCTTGAAGGAGCGGTGATGGAGAGTGGCCACTCGGGTCTGACAACAAGTGGTCCATCCGAGTCTCTCTATAGCAGGTAGAGATATGGTGCTTCAGGCTCTGTGGGAGATGGGATGCTACAATATCTCAGAGGGCTTACCTGCTGACTGCTTGACATATCCAATAACTTCTCCAGACCCTTGATATGATGGCTGACTTCCTTCAGGAGAAGTTTGAGCCGGTTTCCAATAACATGGACTTTTTCTTTGGCTTCTAGACAGTCTGAACCTTCGGCATTCACCAAGAGTTGGCGAGACATGTCTTGCAGTGAGGCCACTCTGAGCTGGGATTTCAGCAGCTCTTGCTTTATTTGCTATGTATATAATAGGAGATATTTCTTTAAGGAGTTTTGGCACTTCGAGGAAGGTGCCCGTGTGGGCCATAGTATCTGAACCTCCCATGGTGTTCGGCCTCCAAATAGGACTGACTGCAGCTCACAGCATGTAATGTGGAGATCCCATGCTAACCTTGCTAGAGCCCACTATGTTCTGAAAGATCTCTGAGTCCCTCTAAGCTTGGGGTTCTNACTTATAGTAAGAATTATGGGAAAGTTTAAANTGAGNAAGGGATGTGAAGATACAGACAAAGGCAAGTCCTATGCAAATGGGATCTNAGAGAATCTGTTCAACAGAAAAATANAATGTTAGAATTTAGGTAGAACAAAACTCAAATATGTCTAGCNTATTCTGAGATCTAGCTAAATCTTTTAAAACTATCTTCAGTGAGTCATCATTCACAGGTACCTGCCAGAGGTCAAGGTTGAGTAAAAATACAAGAGCACCACTATTGGTTTCAAAGACCTTTCTAATAGTGAATTAAAAACTACCAATTCAGTAGTTTAGATTAGTGAGTGCTAAATGCTATGATATAGCATTGTGTGACCATAGAGAGACAGATCAGANACAAAGTATGTTCTCCTAATGGAACTCAAGCCTGCTTCCTTATCATCATTACCCACCTACACTGTATGTTAAATTGTCTCAACATCTCTGTGTATGAACTTGCATGGTAAATTTCTGGTTGAATTTAGTGCCAGAAAAAGCTTCTGAGAAATAGATATGTTTTGGTTTTGTAAGATAATGACAGTAAACTGTCTCACNGCTTTCTGCAAAGTTGCCACCAAGGTTTGTGTCTCACCTGGCATATTGAAGTCCTCTTGAATCCACTTANCTGTCTCTCTTCAGCTAAGTAGCTGTAATTTCAGTTTTCCCATAAGCCACTAAATATACCATGTGGTAGTTACTGTTAACTGACAACTTGACAGAGTTTAGAATCATCTGGGACACAGGTGTCTGTCTATCCCCACAAGGGATTATCTTGATTGAATTCACTGGTTTGTGACAACCCATCTTAAGAGTGAGAGGGCCCATTCCCTGGGAAGGGAATCTTAGACTGCATAAATGGAGAACAAGGGCTGAGTGCTAGCATCCATCCNTCCATTCATCTCTCTGCTTCCTGGCTGTGGATACCATGCGGCCAGCTGCTTCAACCTTCTGCTGCTTTGACTTCCCTGCCATGATGGGCTGTATCCTTGAATTATGGGCCAGGAACCCTTTTCTCTCCTCAGTTGCTTTTGTCTGAGNATTTTATTACAGCAACAGGAGAAGAAANCCACACCTACNCTTCAAGGCTACAGATAGAGCACACAAAGTCTGGATTAAAAGTAAGTATAATTCACTAAAAAGGCTGCCTTGATAGACACAAGCTAAGTGAGATAAAGAACACTTAAGATTAGCACAATTGAGCAATAGGCAATTGTGTTGGCAGGTGTTGTGATTTACACATATTTATTTCATGACTGGAAACACTATAGAATTAAATTAGAGACTTTAGGTAAAGCACAAGTTAAGAACATGCAAAAGTTTTTCTTTCTTCCTTCCTTCCTTTCTTTTTTTCTTTCTTCTGTTCTTGTTTTCTTTTTTTCTTTACTTATTTATTTTTTCAAGGCAGAGTTTCTCCGTGTAGCTTTTGGAGCCTATCCTAGCACTCACTCTATAGACCAGGCTGGCCTTGAACTCACAGAGATCCNCTGGCCTCTGCCTCCCAAATGCTGGGATTAGAGGTATGCGCCACCACTGCCTGGCCAAAAGTTTTTCTTTTTAATGTATCTTTGTTAAAAATATATATCTATATAAATCTACAAGTCTCACCACGAGTTGTTTGTGGCGGTCCTGAAGTATCTCTGGGTCAAGGGTAGAATCAATTGGGACAATCTCATTTTTCCTTCTGTCGATGTTTTCCAGCATGAGAAGCAAAGCATGGCTCATTTCGTGGAAACCCTGTCAAAAAAAAAACACAGAGCATAAAATAACTGTGGATGGTACATTTTCCTAGAATATATTTCAATTCCTTTTATGGCTATCATCGGGGAACATACAGCATCATAGTGACCAGTACACGAACCCTCTCAGAGGAAGGTCCTTGCTTGTTTTAGGAGGTATAGCAGCTCTGGCCTGATCTCAGCAACCCTGGTGCCGTTATAACTGACACAGCATGAGTTCATCTTCTTACCTAGAGCATCTAATTTATCCCTTGTGGGGACGTTTAGACAGGAAGCACACTGACATTAAAACACTTAATTTCTGAAAAACAAAACAAAACAAAACGACAGCAGCACCAGTGGGTAATCTGAAAAGAAACAAGTCTCTTCTGTGTGATGAAATCTTTCCATGCTTTAAAGACTCATTCACCTTCTTCATTCACCTTCATTCATTCATCTTCATTCATTCACCTTCATTCATTCATCTTTGTTCATTCATCTTCGTTCATTCATCTTCATTCATTCACCTTTGTTCATTCACCTTCTTACACGCTTACTGGATGTTGTTCTTGATGCAACCTGCTTACAAGGCACTGCCTGCAGTAGACCCGGTGGGGGGGGTGGGGGAACAGTGGCAGCCACACCTACTTCCTAGGAGGCTTCACATCCTGCCCTATCCCATTGCATACAGTGCGAATGCTGGCAGAGCCTCCNGGCCCTTGACCTTCTTCTGATCACTTCCTGCCTTGCTGGCTATAATCTGGCCACACAGCCATCTTGAGCTGTTCTTAGAGAGAGAACACCTTTGAATACTTCATGGACCTCCCAGCGGTTGAACACCTTCAGAGCAACATCCTCCCAGCACCAGTCAAATAGCCACAAGAGTTCTTGGCCCTCCCTCCTGGAATGGTTTTTCTCCACTACTGTTACACCTATGTTTATAAATTCCTANAACTATTTCCTTACCTTAAATGTTTTATTATATTTATTTATTTGTGCAGGGAGGAGGAGGGCATTTCTATGTCATGACACACATGTCAGAGTACAACTTTCAGGTGGCCAGTTCTCTCCTTCTGCCACATGAATTCCAGGTTGGTGGTAGGCACCCCTATCCACTGAGCCATCCCGTCAGTTTCTCCTATTCTGTTTCTTTTGTCTTTTTAATAGAAGCAGAGGCTAGGCTGTATCTTAACTACTGAGAGATTTACCTGGCACACAGAGGAAACTCAGTAAACNCCGACATACATGGATGAATAAATATCTGTAATGCTTGCCTTGTTGTGCAAAACTTATCTGCCTAAAATTCGGTTCGGTCAATATGTTTTGAGTGAATAAATGAAATAACTGAATCCATCAAAGAAGGATTGTCAACTTGGTGAGCACTGGCTTTTCATCTAGATAGACGATGAGACAAAACTCCTTGAACACAGGTGACAGGTATAGATTCTGCAACGCTAAGAAAAGCTACCTCGTTCCAATGCCAGCTTCGAAGAGCAGCCACATCCTTCAAGCAACTGTAATGTCAGTATCCAGTCTGGTGTCATCCATTACCTGCCCAAAGCCCTACCAACCTGGCATTGCATCAGCGCGTCCTGCAGCAGGCCCCGCCAGTCCTCCAGCAGGGAGCACACTCGGTCCCATTGCCCATTCATCTGGGATAAGCGATCCTGCAAGTCGCGGCTCTCCTTACTGTCCCCCTGGGTGAACTCTGAGCTGCAGAGGTTGATGGAGAGGATGATGGCTTTGCGGTGGTCCACAGCTTTCTGGAGCTCCTAAAGAGAACAATCAAGTAAGGACAATGCAGAAAGTATTTTTAAAAAGCACTTTGAAGACTCTTGAAAATGGTTTACTCAGAGCTGGGGATAGAGCCCTGTTGTTAAAGGCAGAACTTGAGCTCAATCCCCAAAGCCACATAAAAAAGCGNGGTATGGGGGTGCATGCTTGTAACCCCTGAGCTGGGGGTGGGGACAGGAAGATGGCTGGGGCTTGCAGGACACCCAGTCAGTGTAGCCTAGTTATTGAACTCCAGGCTTGTCACAAACAAAAGGCAGAGAGCATTATCAGAATGACCTCAAGGGTGTCCCTGTCCTTGAGGGACACACTGCACACATACATACACACACACACAAACACATACACACACATACACACACACACACACAAACACATACATACACACACACACACACAAACACATACACACATACATACACACACACACACACATACACCACACACACACTAAAAAATACCCTGTGTAGGATGGCCATCCAGATAAGGAATGGTGGATGCACATCACTTAGAATAATGCTACAATAAAGGAATCAATTCCATAATAACTGACAACAGGAANGGAACGAAAAGAATTCGGGGTTCAACAAGTCCAACTAGGATGTGATGTGAACCACATCAGCATTCTATGTATGCCCCCCNNATACCCATGTTTCAAGAGTTCACAGGACAAAATGACCGAGTGTTACATTTTCAGGATGCTTGCTAGGGCTTTGCCGAATGGGAATTAAAAAGCACCAAGGGGAAAGGACATCCCAAAGCAAGAAGATCACACAGAGAGTGATGANGGCCGGTGCAGTGAATAAAGGGGTCTGAATAACTGAACCCCATGTGGGAATAGTCAACACAGCAAGACAAAANAGGGACCTGGCTCTATAGCTTGAAGAAGGATGACACTGGCTTTTAAAACCTTTTCAAGAACAATAGTCTTATGTCACTAAACCAATGACACCCAAACTTCTTCTGTGTGGAAGAAGGAAGTGAAAAGCTCCTTGGAGTCTAGGAGTCTGAGCTTCAGTGGCCTGAAATGCAGGCACATTGGCCCACAAGTTAACACTGACTCTGTCATGGGCCATATCGTTGCTATGGTGAAGAAATTAATTGAGTACTTCATGCTCTAATCAATTTAGTTTGACTTCAAAAAGGAAACAAACAAAACCCTCAGGCAACCGAGTGTTGGCTTTGTGCATTAAACAAAACAAAACAGGAACTCAGTACCAAGAACTTGAGTTCTGAATTCTGAAGTCAGCTTTGAATCCCTATGTGCTGGTAAACACTCAAAGATCCATCCTGGGGGGGCAGTTCTGGAAATCACACTATGCAGGGTAATAGCTTACAATTTCTTATTATTTCTGTCATGCTCCTAATGACTTAATTTTTTTTTAACTATAGGTTCTCAACACGATTCCCCAGATGCTACCACAAAGACATCATAAGTCCAGAGATGCTGTGAAATGTCCTTGGTTGCTCCAAGGAGCTGTTGACAGAGAATACAGAATGGATCTATTGGTAGAAGTTTGGGAAAAGTGCAGGGCAGGTGGTTTCTGCTTGCCACACAGGATGACCTCTGAGATCTTACATCCTTGTTTCATCTCACTGCAGTCTCAGATTCTGGTCAACAATATATGTCTTCTTTGAAAGGAACCTGGTTATAATGCAATGCTACCTAGATAGAGTGCTTTAGGAACTCTAGAGAAAACTGCATTTCAGATGCAGCTCCTGGAAATTGCATCTCTCATTTGTGCTTTGTCCTGGGGTTCATGGGGCTGGCTCAAAGAGCACCCCCAAGATGCTACTATGGAGATTTGTGTGCAGGAAGATTCATTTCTGTGTCTGAAAGTTCAAAGAAAAGCAACAGGATCACGAAAAGAAAAGCCACAATAACACCAATACAAAATGAACAGTATATACTAAAAACCATAGGGACACAAAAGGAGCATGCTTATTATCCCAGGAGGCTTCCTTCTGAGGAGAAACAAGTTTTTTATGTCCTAGAGACAAAATCGCAGGAGCTACAGAGCTACCAAAAAGAAATGAAGTCCCGGGTCTATAGGGGGCTCCCAAGGCTCCTCGAGCAAGTNTAATTGTTGAAAGGAATGCAAGGGCTGGTACCTTGAGCTTTTTGATGTGACACTCAATGGTATGGATGTCAGTGCTGAGTGCCAGGTGCTGGAGCCGGTCCAGTTCCTCCTCGGTCTCACCTAGCCAGGCCCAGATATTATTGAGGTCTGAATTGAACTGCTGCCATTTCTGAAGGTTCTGTTTCATCCTCAACTCCTTGCTCAGTGCCTGGGCCTGGAGGAGCTCCCAGCGGTCAATCACACCTGGCAGGGCATGGACAAACAGTGAGCAGGAGTTCTATCCAGGTGAGGTTTAGGAAACACTTTAGAGATACCTGGTGGCTAACTTGAAAGGGTGACAGAAAGGACAGTAATGCCTCTGATCATTTCTGCTGTCACCTGTAATAACAGCTAAAAGGGGCCAATGGCTTTNCTTTCCTATCTGTGTCTCTAATGACAGTGGTGTAAAGCACATCTGCTACACAGAATTTAACACTGTGACAAGCTTTATGAAGGAATACACAGTGTGTGAGGAGATCAATCCATCCTTGACTTCTTTCTACAGAGTACTCTGAAAACATATACATGAAACTGACGATGTAGACCAGACAGGGCATTTGAATAAATGGAGCAGAGGACACACTATGACACTCTGTTGCCCTCATCTGTCAGGGGATACTGACAAATGTACAAAAATACTGTAGAGGGACAAGAAACTGACAATGGACCTTCGAATAAAGGGAGCAGAAGACACACCATGACACTCTGTCCCCCTTTTCTGTCATGGGATAAAACAGTGTACAGGGAGCACTGCTCAGTGGAACTTGGTGTGACACAGTGACTTGGGATCTTGTGTATCACTCACCGGCTGTCTGAGTCTCGGTGCTGTTGAGGTTAACGAAGCCAGGAAAGCTCTCTTCCTCTGCCAGCTTGTGCTCTAGTCTCCTCACGGAATCTATGCTCCCACTGCATTCACCCAGCAGCTTCATCTGTTTAAACACACACAAAATCAGCCCTGTCACCACAGTCCCCACAAGTACAAAGTACTTTGGGGAAAGATCTTTGTGGTCCCTCAACAGGTCAGCCACTGTGTTTTACCACTCCATGCCACTCCAGGAAAAATAAATAGAATTCAAAACTATGCTGTGTCAACAGGTCTTATACACACACACACACACACACACACACACACACACATACACACACGCATGCACGTGCAAACTCTGAAAGACACACTTTGCACAAATGATAGACATGTGAAAACCTTGAAACTGCTTTCATGTTAGTGGTTCTCAACCTGTGGGTCTCGACCTCTTGGGGGGTGGAATGACGCTTTTACAGGGGTCGACTAAGGCCATCAGAAAACACAGATATTTACACCTTACAGTTCTTAACAGTAGCGGAATTACAGTTATGAAATAGCAACAAAAATACTTTTATGGCTGGGGTCATCACAACATAAGGAACTGTATTAAAGTGTCACAGCATCAGGAAGGTTCAGAACCTCTGTTTTATATGAATCTAAACAGATCAAACTGATCTGCAATTTAAAGCCNGAAGTACTCTGCTGGCAAGGCAATAATTTTTGGCAAGTTGTCTTTTCCTTCTCTTTCACAAACCTAAATGTAGAAACATTGATAGTACCACAGATCTCAGGGGAACAACTTCTACATTAAATAACTAAACTATTTAAGAGTTGAGAGCAATATGAAAGCCAGCTGTTTTATGAGAAAATTTGCAGCTATGTTTAATAGTCATCAAGGGACTAAATTCAAACCTCAAAGAAAAATTCATTATTCAAATAGTAAAAGAACAAAATATAGCTAGGCATGGTGGCACAGAAGTGTGATTCTAGGCGTGGTGGCACGTGTGTGTGACCCTAGTACTCAGTGCGCAGAGAGAGACAGACCAGGAGTTGGAGACCACCCTGGCTATATGACAAGAATCTGCCTCAAAATAAAGGAAAAACAAAATAACACAAGGTAAAATGAAACAGAACAAAAATTTCAACACGTTCTCTTCGGTAGAGTGTAATCTTAGCTCTCCGTGTTTCTCACAATCACAGTGTCTTTGTTACTTTTGGCTGAGGCTAAGTGTCATCTCAGTGATGTCAACACGGTCATCATAAAGCTATGCTACACTTGATTTTTATCTTCTACGGTGCTGGAGATTGAACCCAGGTCCTTGAGCATGCTAGGCAAACACTTTACCACTGAGCTGCATCTCAGCCCTTGTACTGCACTTTACAAAGAGGTTTCATGATAGAGAAGTGACTGGGAGGGTATGGGTAACAGCATGTACAGCTAGAACAGCTTTCTCCCTGATTCCAAAATACAGAGCCTGTGAGATGTGATGAGACCATTAGGAATTAACTGCCTACTCCTTTGACCAAGAGCTAGGGGAGAGATTTACTTTAAAATTCTCTGCTTAAACTATGTATAGGTATGTCACTGACAAAAATATTCCTCAGTCACTGACTAGAATAAATAGATTTTACTAGCAACTGAAAACACAGAACTGCCAAGATAAGTAATCCCTTGCTACCTTCTCCTGCAGTTTGCCCTAGGTGGCACCCACAGTGCAGGAGGTGGGGCTGGGACTTAGCTCAGCAAGTGCACAGTGTATGCAAGATTTAGTTCCCAGCATTGCAAAATCTGCCCAGATCGAAAGCAGAAGATTACAACCACTCCCAAGGTCATTAAATAAACTAAAAAGACAAGACAACAAAACAAAAATCTCATGTTAGAAATCCGGGGATAACCTTGCTTCAAAATTTATTAGTGATCTTTGGAAGTGAAAGGATTTTGTTGTCTAAAGCCAAATGGATCATACTAAATGCTGGTCATGACAATGGATTCCACGGTCTGCAAACACATCAGTTCCTTTCAAAAAGTAATTTCAAACTTCGCACATCCATGTCTATGAGTTCAAGGGCACCTCTGTACTTGAGACCTCACAGAGCCCTCATGCTGCAAACAGATGGACTGCTTTCGGTCAGAGTTATAATTCAGGTCCAAGTCAAGNGCATACTGGTTGGAATACTCACATAGCCCTTGTAGCTGGTGTCCAGGTCTGGCCCTGTGGGAGTTTTGCTTCTGAGGATATTTGCAGTTTGTTGAATCTGGAAACGGCCATCATCCAGGGCTTTGTCCAGCTGCCTCATCTGTGACTCCAATGAGCTGGGACCCCCTGTGGTGGCAACCATAAGGGTCTTTAACGGATCACAATGTTCCACTTATTTTCAAGCTTGTCAATCAAGAGGCCTCAGAAAGCATTTCAGCTATGGCGAAGCAGAAAGGGTGTGTGCTGGGAGAATTATAAAGCAGATTTAGTGTTATCCTGCCAGAGGGTTAGACATTTAAGGGGCCAAGCCAGTGACTGTGCTTTCTAAGGAGACTCAGCAGCCTGGCTTTGGCAGAGAACTCTGCAGTGGATTCTGAACAGCCTTGAGTGTCTGCTCCCTACCCAAGCCAGTCCCATGGCAATCTGAGTGTTAGACACAGTGGAAGGCTTTCCTAGTAACCTCAAGAGGTACCAGCCATGTCCCAGGCACCAGGAAACAGGTGTGTCCCATGCTTACTTAGCTAGCAGGGAAGGATTCACCCTCAGATTTCTCTTTGTGCACCTCAGAGATACCAGAGATGCCACTGAAATCCCTGGTTGCATCATTCACTTAAGCATGGCTTCAGGTTAACCAAGAAAAGGCTAGCTGGGAATAGACATGCAGAGAGGAACACTCTGCTTTTTATAAGCTATCTGAAACTAAACCAGGGACCAGCTAGGATTCTGTCTCTCCACGTTCTTACTACCTAGGGTCCTGGTTCATCTCTTAAGATGTGTGCCTGCGTGCGTGGGTTTGCAGGCATGCGTGTGTTTGCAGGTACGTATCTGAATGCCCATTAAAGTCATTGCTGAGCAAGAACACTGATCACCCGAGTAGCACTAAGACTGGGTGAAAACAATGAATAAATTAAGCTTTATAAACTGTATTCCTATATCTACCTAGGAGAGACCACTAGGTGGAAATCATTGAGAATGTCACTGTAAAGCTAGCTTNGTTTCTGTCCTTGTGTTGGTTCTCAGAAACTTCAGACTGGTATAAACCAGACTATGACTCCGACTCGTACTGATGGTCTGACACACGCCCCAAACACTGACTCAGACCTTCAGTGTGCTTAAGTATGGACAGGATCCCATGCAACCTTGAGCAAAACTGGTTTCTCTTTTCAACTCTCCTGCCTTCAAAAGTAGTTCTACTAAGTGGCCATCTAAGGATTCCAATATTATGGCGAACATTTCTCGTCTGAGGAGGTAATACTTCCTAAATGAAAAGGAAATGTTTCACCTGCTGAAATCTGTTCACACCCTCACAAGGGGCAGTGGTAGAGGGTGTGCCCAATGGCATTTGCCCAGCCAGTAGCAGATCACACACTGCACAGCTAGTGCCCCCTTCCACCAAGGGGAAGAGCCCAGGCTCGGTGAGAGCTATTGTCTTGTATTCTCAGCTGTCACTGGGCATTGAGTTCTCTCTGTAATGACACTGACTAGCACTTGATAAGCTGAGAAGCTATTTCATGACCTGGTTATGGAGATCATACTCTCGGTGTTGATCAACCGGCAGCTTTTTTTTTTTTCTCCTAATGCAAGAGGAAGAGAAGAGAGGGCTGTGCCTTGGCATGCTCGAGTCCCAAAGCTGTGAGAGGCAGGGAAGCTGTGCTGAGAGAGGGGGGTTGTTGTAAGGCGGAGTGGGAGGCTCGCGCCCATTCTTTGTGCCTACCAGAAGTATTTCTGATTGCATTTTCTGTGAGTTTTACATAGGCCTCGGGGTTTTCGGGGATCACTACATCTGCAAAAAGAGCACAGTCTAAGTTGACAGCTATGTGCTGGACACCTTGATTCCCTTGCGGCAGGAAAGTAGCTTGCCTAAGGAAAAAGAACTTGGTCGTTCTTGACAGCTGCTGGCACAGAGGGAAAAGAGCACATGCTCGCCAAAGGCTTTCTGTAATGAATCCTGCTAAGAATTCACATCGATGGAGTGTTTTCTAAGCCAGCCACTGTTTAAAGTACTTTTACCCTCACAGGAACCCTAAGAGTGCCTGTTAGTATTATTTCCATTTTATAGATGAGAAGACAAGTCTCTAGAGGAATGTGGTTCCTCACGCAAACCTAGAAAGACACTAAGTGGCAGAAGAGGGATTCCCTTTGTTGGCATATTTGCTTTGAGAGAGGGTCTCATACAGCACAGCCCTTCAAGTCCCCAGCTTGCTTCATAGCTGTGGTGGTTTGAATGAGAATCGTCCCCCATAGGCTGGTGNATCTGAACACTTGGTCCCCAGTTTGTGGTGCTTTAGCGGGAAGCTGTGAAACCTTTAGAAGGTGGAGCCTTGTTAGAGGAAGTACATCACTGGGGGTGGGCGTTGATAAGTTTCTAGCCTCATCCCATTTCCTGCTCTCAGGCTCTGCCTGTGTATGGATGACAATGTAACCAGCCAGGTTCTTGCTGCTACTCCTGTGCCATTCCTTCCCTGCCATAAGGATCGTCGATCCTTATCCCTCTGGAAATATAAGCCAAAATAAACTCTTTTTCCTTAAGTTGCTTTTGGTCATGGNGTTTTAGCATAGCAACAGAAAAGTAACTAATACAGTAGCAGAGGATTACTCTGAACTCTTGATCCTCCTGTCTCCACTTCTTGAATGCTAGGCTTACAGATGCATGACACCACGCCTGGATTAGAACAGGGATTTCCTCAAAGACAGCTTTTAGAGGGGCACTACTCCTATATCTGTATGTGAGCCATATATGAAAATGTAAAGGCTTGATAGNCACATTAGAATAGTAATAAACAGGTAGATTGGCTTAATGCTAAATATGGTATGTAATTAATATGAACAGCATTAATAGTTTGTGTTCATTCTTTGTANTAAGTCTTGAAATTTGGTCCNTGCCTATAAGTGCATTGTCTGTCAGTAGTCAACCTCAAGTACAGCAATCACAGTCCAGTGCTTTCCAGTCATGCTGGCTGAGGGCCACATGGTACATGGCATGGACAGCACTGTTCTCTGATTATTTATTGCTTCTGTTTATCTTCTATAAGGTCTTCCTTCTTAGGTTTTCCTGTTCTCCCCTTTTCTCTCTAGATAGCTTTTTTTTTGCATGATTCCTCCCAAGCACTCAGAGAATCCCAAGTTACATGTAGGAGAAGTCCTACCTAATATGTGTCTTTAGATATAGACCCAGACCTAAGCATCTATTTCTAAACTGTAGGGTCTGGAAGTTCTATAAATATCTCAAAATAGGGATGACTACAACTGATGTCTGTGCCTCCACTACTTCACAACTTGCCTCCCTTGTCCAGGCACACCGTGTTTTCTCTTTCTCATTTGTCTCAGAGCCTTGGACCACTTACGTCTTCCACTTAGATGCCTAACCCAGAGTCTCCTCCATCTCTCTTCACTTAGCTGCTAAGGGGGGATTCATTTCTCATGAATCCCCTTCCTAGGGCTGTTTCCTTAATCCAGGCTTAGAGACCATCATCCATGCTCNTCAATAACATCCATCTAAACTCTCTTATTTCCCATCTGTGTTCTACCCACAGAGCCTACATCCAAACAAACTATGAAAATAAGCAGTTGGTCATCTCTCCTTTCATCTTCCAGTGATCCCTAGAGCCTTCAGGATAAGGGCCAAACTCCTCTCCATAGTGAACTGGTCACTTCACGGCCAGACCCTTGTTCANTTTTCCAGTTTCCATTGTGTCCACTTTACACTTGCCAACATAATCCCCTCATTCTTGACAAACTTCAGATGGCCCAAAGCACCAAGCCTGATCACAAAACGGGCAAGGGCTCCTCTCTCTCCTCCTTCCTCTGAACTACTATGTTCACCTCACAGACCCATTATCCCTTGAGTCTCACTCAAAATGCTCTACCCAGCCCTAGCTCAGGTATCCTATGATGTTCTGTGTGACTATATATACATATAGCCCTTATATAGCACATCTTTAGGGATGACAAGTCCAGGTAGNTAGTGTGTCCCTCACATGGACTCTCAACAGGAAGTTTTCTTTCCTACCTGACAAGCCAACAGCTCCNCTGAGGTAGAACTCTTTGTCTTCCTCNCCCTCTTCATCTTCTGAGGGCAGAGTTCGTGATGCTGACTCCAGGTCCCGACTGAGATCATAATCATGGTCCCATTCCAGGGGGATGGAGTCCACNCTGGCTGGAGTGTCTCGCCCTGACCGCTCACTCCGGAGGGGCTGAGGGAGGGANAGGGAGGGGTTGGAGGAAGGCTGTGGGGAGGGCATGCCATCTGCAGAGGGGTCCTGCCANCGTAGGTCTGAAAGAGCCGTGGAGTCTTCGAGATCTAGCTCTCGATCTGAGAGGTCATGGTCATCATCCGGTAGCTAAAAGGGAAGTCACACCAACCCTGTTACTATAGGAATCGGAGTTTCCTCTTACTCCAAAGAGGTGTGACCTTCAGCAAACGCCAACACATCCTGCTGTCCACATGGAGTTAACTTTATCAACAAATATGGAAGAACTTCCTGATTACTTTGTATGGTGGTTTGAAAGAAAATGGCCCCCACTCCCACAATGGGAGTGGCACTAATGGGAGGTGTGGCCTTGTTGGAGTAGGTGTGACCTTATTGGAGGATGTGTGCCATTGTGTGGGTGGACTTTGAGGTCTCCTATGCTCAAGCTATGCCCAGTAAGACAGATCACTTCCTGTTGCCTGCCAGTCAAGATATAGGACTCTCAGCTACTTTTCCAGCACCATGTCTGCCTGCACACCACCATGTCACACCATGATAATAATGGACTAAACCTCTGAAAATGTAAACTACTCCAATTAAATGTTCTTTCTTTGTAAGAGTTGCCGTGGTCATGGTGTCTCTTAGACACCGATAGAAATAGAAACCCTGAGACACTTTTAAAATACCTTATATATCCATCTATTTCAGCCTCAGTTTATCATTGGTAGGGTGGGACTATGTTAAAAGCTACTCCATGGAATCATTATGGGAAATTAAATAATATTAAATTAAAATTCAATAAAAAGTAATAGAAATAAAGAACCAAGTAGCATGCCTCCAATTGAAGTGACACACAATGACATATTATCCTTTGGGTTCCATATGCTAGATAAAACATGTTTTTATCAGAGAAAGTTTCAAATGTTTGGATAACAAAACCTCTACAAATGAGATGAAATTGTGGTAGCAAGTAGAAAAAAAATGGAGGGAAAAGATTTAGTCAAAAATAATCTCATGAGCTGAGCAATTGCTCAAATATCTTACTTCATCCTCCTCATTATTTTTTTCTCAAGGCTACTTCATCTTGCATAGAAGAGGTATGCCATGCAGTCTGCCCAAGTCTTTACAAAAATACATGGTCACTCATTGAATGAATAAAGCAGTTCTCCCTACAAGGTAGTGGCTATGAATAAGTCCATNTTAAAGCTGGGGAAACTGAGGTGAGGTGAAGCAACTTGTCCCAGGTTACATAGATGGTGGTATCAAAGCTTTGCACAAACCCAGATNCTCTGCTTCCAAACGCTGGACTGTGTTAATGCTACCCAGTCCCACACAACTGCTTCTCTCTAGATTTAATGAGAAAGAAACAAGTGCTGCATACGGGCAGGCGGATCAGCTTCTTGTGGTATCTTTCCACACGTCCGAAGACCTCCTGGCAGTAACGTCGGAGTTCGTCCAGCTCCTCCTCAATGACAGCTGCATCCAGAGGTTCGCTCTTCTCTATCAGCTGCTCCCCCTGGGCAATGATCTGCTCGATCTTATTGTGGTTCAGCGAGATCTCCTGCTGGAAGGCCTAGGGAACAAACACAATGTGAATTTTACACAGCTCAAAATGATGTCATCGCAAGGTACACGTTTCTCCGAGTGTTAGCAAGACTATATAGGNGATATCTGACTGACTACNTACAAAGACAAGCCAAGGAAGGAGAAATTGTTTTCTAAAGTAAAATATAATGTTAAGGCAGAATGGAAGTCAGAAATGGAAAGATCAGAAAAGAGCGTTTGGCAACTAAAAAAAAATATCACCACAGATGGTGTGGGTAGAGAGTGACAGAGAAACACTGGCAACCATGATGGTATTAATAGTGCTGGTGACTGCTGGTAAAGATGATGGTGTGATATGAACATTTTCATTTATTCCATATAATGTACATCAGATGCCATACATGTCTAAGGGAGGCCACGGAGTCGCAGATGATTCTTTGGATGTTTTGGAACATAAGCATCGACACATAAAGTTATACTGATTAGAAAAGCAAGGGATCTAGGAAAGATTATTTGCACTCATTCCATAGGATTTCAAAGAGAGCTATCAGGGGGCAAGTTTCAAGGATAGTTCACTCAGGACAAGAGTAAACCCTGGAAGAGTTGAAATTGTCCACTGACAACAAAGACTGCCAAGGAGAGTGGAGGGTAGTGATGCGTTCCAAGAGCCTGCCAGGATGTTAAAGGAAAAGTTCCCAATACCAATTGGTNGAAATGTCTGTGGAAGTGTTCAAGTGTTGATTTGCCTGTGGGATGAATTGGGACAGTGGTGTAGGGAGGGGCAGGGCAAAGCACTGGGCAGAACATGAGAGTTTATGATTTTGTGATTTGTTCTACCTTAATAAGCTATTACTAAGGGTAATTTCTTTTGTTTTATCNTGAAAATCAAGAAATTTTGGGCATTGTCTTAGTCACTGTTCTATTGCTGTGGAAAGAAANCATGACCAAGGTAATTCTTGCAAAAGAATGTATTTAGTTGGGGCCTTGCTTACAGTTTCAGGTTTACTCCATTATCATCGTGGCAGGGAGCATGGTTAATACACATGATGCTGGAGCAGTAGCTACATCCTGATCCACTGGCCAAGAGAGGGATACTGGGCCTAGTATAGGCTTTTGAAACATCAAAGCCCACCCCCAGTGACACACCAACAAGGCCACACCTCCTAATCCTCCTAATCCTTTCAAAGAGTTCCACTTCCTGGTGACTAAGCATGAAAATATATGAGCCTATAGGGGTCATTCTCATTCAAATCACTATCATTCAAATCACTACAGCCATTATGACTATACTTAAAACAAACAAATAAACAACAAAAACAAACAAACAAANAACACAGTGGAGTATTATGGGAGGTGACCAAGTGGTATAGTTTATCCTTAGCATATGTGATATCCTGGGTTCAATTCCAAGCACAAGTAAATAAATAATCTCTTTTGTTGTTTTTTGAGACAAGGTCTCATGTAGCATAGGCTAGTCTCAGACTTGTCAT